>CM032623.1:18167927-18329726 GCA_019097785.1 Fraxinus excelsior | reverse complement strand
ATCAAAGGGAAAGAGCCCAAACAGGGCGAAGATGTTCTGTGCGACAGATGTAAACACGAATTGAAAGCGAATACAGGGCCACCCATGACGCAGCCACTCCACCATCGCTCTGATTTCATGCCGGTCGCTCAGCCTGTCAGGGAGCAAAGAGTGCCGTTTTATAGAGGACTACCTAGAGAAAAGAGGTTTGGATCGGCCAGTCAAGGAAGAACGTTTAGGCTGCAGCCTCGCCAACCCAATGTATGGCATTCGTTCCAGTATAATGCAGGGAGAGTGGTGCCTTTCAACGAAATGACTAGAACCCAGCAAAGGCATTTCCAACGTAATTACGGGCGGACGATGAGGCAACAGCAAGGAGAATCACGCCTTAGAGCACCCAAACCACTCAGAATGGCCAATGAAAATGTTTTTTAAGATAGTGAAGAAACAGGCACTGGCGAATCAATGGGAGAATTGCCAGAAAGCTCATCTGGGAGATCAAAATTTGAACGAAACAGGAAAAACGAAGATGATCCTGACCAACCTCTAACCATCCAGTTCGGCACCTTACCTCCTGTCCTGGCTAATAACTACTTGTTGGCCGATGAATTCAAAAGCAAAGAAAGAGAGGACAGTGAGGAGGAAACTTGTGTACTAGTCTGTGATGAAGGTCAAACATCTAGAGAAATGTGCGACGAAGAAGATGATGATGGTATGACAGATATCGAAGAAGAAATTGATTTAGAAGCAGAGAGACGGAAGAAGGGAGTGTCGCGCAATACCCTGTTGAAGCAACTGCACCAAGAAGGAGTCCGCGAAGTAGACCTGTTGGGAGAACCATCTGGCCGATCATTTGATTTCTATGTGTTGTATGGGACACCCAAAAGGAAAAAGAGGGTACCTCGCTCTGAAAAATATGGATCACCCCCCAGAATAATGTCTCCTCCTACAGGTTGGGTGACCGAGGAAGAGATGCTGGAAAAAGAGAAAGGAAAAAACCAAGAAAAGAAGGCTCAGTGCGATATGCTGCACGTTGATCTATCACCGAAAGATAGCCTGCCAGAAAATAGGCAGGAAGTGGAAATAGACACCACTAAAAAAGTCATCTTCAACAAACCAGCTATGAGGTTGACCAAACACTTAAGACCACTTTACGTCAAAGCCTTGGTTAATGGGGTACCAGTAGTAAAAGTACTTATTGATAATGGAGCGGCTATAAACACCATCCCAGCTAGGATGATGAGAAAATTTGCTAAGACAGAGAGCGACATGATCCCAACAGAAGTCATTCTTACAAGTTTTAACGGCGGGGCAACTTTAGCAAAAGGAGTTATGCCATTGGATATAACTGTAGGGACAACCACCAGAACTACTGTTTTCTTCGTGATAGACGGCCCCACCAGTTACAACGTACTACTAGGAAGAGACTCGATCCATGGCAGTCGCTGTATTCCCTCATCACTCCATCAATGCTTAGTCTTCTGGAATGACAAAGGTGAAGCAGGGGTGGTGCAAGCCGATCATAGACCCTTTGTGGTAGAGGCAAATTCAGTAGAGAGGTTCATGTACGAAGGAAATTATGGGCCGTCAGAGTGGTTCAAGATGGGGAAGGAACTCAAATTACTGCCCAAAGCGAAGAACCGTTTTCAGTGAATGCACTTACTGAAATGTTTAATCAAATGAGGCCAAACATAGTGGCCTTGGAAGAGCCAGTAATTGGCCAAAAAGAAGCCAAACAACCTTAAATGAGTTTTCAACACCAAAGGCAAGAGGCCGAGATTCAGGCCCTCAAAGCCAAGCTGATGGCTTTCAATAAAGAATGTGAACGTGTGAAGAAAGAAGAAACGGCGTTAAAGATGCTGAGGGACAAATTAATAGTGTCCGAGATGGAGCAGAACTTGGACTGGGAAGTTCATAAAGTGGATTGTCTGGAAGAGCAAACTCCTCTGAGCGATGTGGATGATGAAGCGACGAAGATCCCCAAGTCAGGATATGCACAAGCTCAAGACCCCTTGGTCAAGGTTAACATTGGTGAGGAAGGAGAGGATCGCCCAACGTTTGTCAGCCAGATGCTCCCTCATGAGGTTAGTACTAGATTAATCGCTTTATTAAAAGTATATAAGGATTGTTTTGCTTGGGAGTATGAACATATGCCTGGTTTGGATAAAAATTTAGTAGAACATAGGTTGCCGACTAAATCGGATTTTAAGCCTCATAAGCAACCTCCTAGGCGTTTCGCTCCCAATGTACTACCGGAGATCAAAAACGAAATAGAGCGATTACTAAAAGCAGATTTTATTAGAACAACCAGATATGTGGAATGGTTATCTAACATAGTGCCAGTATTAAAAAAGAATGGCAAGTTGAGGGTATGCATAGATTTCAGAAATTTGAACTTGGCTACCCCCAAAGACGAATATCCAATGCCTACGGTAGATTCTCTAGTAGACTCCACTACAGGACATGTGATGTACTCTTTTATGGATGGATATTCGGGATACAATCAAATCTACATAGCCGACGAAGATGTACACAAAACTGCCTTTAGATGCCCTGGGTCTTTAGGATGCTTTGAATGGGTAGTAATGTCGTTTGGACTAAAAAATGCAGGGGCAACTTATCAAAGAGCAATGAATCTAATTTTTCATGATATGATAGGCAAATTTGTGGAAGTTTATGTAGATGATATAGTGGTCAAATCTGTTACGGAATAAGACCATTTTGAACAATTGCGATGTTCATTTGAACGAATGAGGCAGCATAAACTAAGATTGAACCCTTTGAAATGCGCGTTTGGCGTGAATGCAGGAAATTTCCTTGGATTCCTAGTACATAAAAGAGGGATTGAACTTGATAAGAATAAAGCGAAAGCCATCGTAGAAGCCAAGGCCCCTAGTAATAAAAAAGAACTGCGCGAAAACAATTTGGCGCGTTTTACAATTTGGCGCGAAAACAATTTGGCGGGTTGCAAAACGCGCGAAAACAATTTGGCGCGTTTTACAACCCGCCACAATTACGAGAGAAAGGGGTCAGACGATTGTGTAAGGAACAAACCTCTTGAGACAAAATCCCAAAAAGGGGTGCGTTTACTAGTGAAGAGTTACAATTAGAAAGTAGACAAAACGCCTCCAAGGGGCGCAAGCACACGAGTACTGAGAAATGATTAAATTTAAACTAAGGAAATAAAAATTACATATTCTCTTGTCGAGAGTTTTTGATTCGGGGTCTTCTCTTCTACGACTTTACTTCCTTTTATACTTCCTGGGCATCTCCTGGTGGTCGAAACTGCTTGGAACTGCTCCATTACCTTGGTGACTATCCACTTCTTTAGTGAGAAACTGCTTGTTTGGGGAGAAGTTACTTAGTAACTGTTGCCACTACCCTTGCTGTTTATGGATCGTGGGGGTGTGTCGGGTTTACTTTACAACTGCTTCTGTAACTGCTGAATTGGATAAACTATACCCTTTAGACTTGTCTGATTCTGGGCGACTTGAGGATTTGGGCGACAATGAGGCTTTCGCTCTAGGCGATTGTGCAGTACTACATTCGTTCAGATCAAAGGGAAGCCCAATTGACAAACCCAAGAGGAAGACCCAATGAAAACCAATTAAAAGGCCCAAGAAGAAAAGCCCAATCTGGAAACCTGTGAAAATATTGGAAGCCCAAGAGCAAAGGAGTACCATCGCTCAAGACCCTAGGACGCCCAGAGGCTGAACGAATGTAGTACTGCACAATCGCCCAGAGCGATAGCCTCATTGTCGCCCAAATCCTCAAGTCACCTAGAATCAGACAAGTATAAAGGGTATAGTTTATCCAATTCAGCAGTTACGGAAGCAGTTGTCAAGTAAACCCGACACACCCCACGATCCATAAACAGCAAGGGTAGTGGCAACAGTTACTAAGTAACTTCTCCCCAAACAAGCAGTTTCTCACTAAAGAAGTGGATAGTCACGAAGGTAATGTAGCAGTTCCAAGCAGTTTCGACCACCAGGAGATGCCCAGGAAGTATAAAAGGAAGTAAAGTCGTAGAAGAAAAGACCCCGAATCAAAAATTCTCGACAAGAGAATATGTAATTTTTATTTCCTTAGTTTAAATTTAATCATTTCTCAGTACTCGTGTGCTTGCGCCCCTTGGAGGCGTTTTGTCTACTTTCTAATTGTAACTCTTCACTAGTAAACGCACCCCTTTTTGGGACTTTGTCTCAAGAGGTTTGTTCCTTACACAATCGTATGACCTCTTTCTCTCGTAATTGTTGGCGGGTTGCAAAACGCGCGAAAACAGGTTCATTCACAAAAAAATAAAAATAAAAATAAAAAATTCTCCGGGCGAACACGGAGGGTACTCCGTGTGCACACGGAGACACAGGTGTCTCCGTGCGCGCACGAAGAAATAATTTATTTTTTTAATACAATTTAAAAATGAAGTATTTTTTTCAACCTTAATAAAATATCAAAGTCATTCAAAAACCCATATTGAAATAATTTTTTCATTTAAAATTATTTTTAAATATCTTCTTTTAAAAATTCTACAGGAAAGTAATTTTTTTTTTTTTTAAAAAACAAATAAACACATAGAAGCAATTCCATGCATTTAACCTTTTTTTTTTTTTTTTTTTGCAATTGGATAAACCATAAACGTATACATCAAAACAGAACACTGAACAAATTCTAACAAGGTTAAACAATTAAATCTCAGCTAAATTTTAATGCTCCCGACAGAAAATTATTGAAACATGTGCTGCGAATTAGATTTACTGAAACATGCAATTTAACGTAACATACAAAAATAGTAAAAGCAAAATATACTTACAGAAAAACGAAAAACATAAACCTAAACGAAAACGAAAAAACATAAAGTAAGTTGCAAAAAAAAAAATTGAAATGAAAAAGCAAAAATATAATAAATAGAAATCTACCTTCCAAGAGAACATTTTGCCACTTCACAACGTAACCGAGAATTTTTTTTGTTAAATCTCTGAAAAAAAGGAAACTGTGTAGAAAATACATTTGCATGCATGTATATATAGGGCAGAAAATGGCAAAATACATACTATGCAGTGAATAAGGAAGTCGGCAAACATTTTTTTTTGTTGGATTTTGTGTGTTTTTTATTGACTAATATAGCAGTCGGTTATAAAATATCAATAGAAAATACGGCGGCAATTTTTTTTTTATTATTATTTCAGGTGAAGTCGGCTATATGGGTGAACAGGACAAAACCGGTTTCAAAACAGCTCCATGTGAAAAATACTGTGACAAAAATAAACAGTGAATCAATCATTCTCTCTTTTAAGAGAAGGAGAGATGTGTGTGTGGGGGTGATGGATCATATTTGAATTGAGTTATTTAGTTCATGCAGCAAAGAAATGGTAAAATAACAAAGCTGAGAAATTTTTTAACTAGTTAATTTCTTACCAAATTGAAATTTGTTTTCTACTTAAAAAGTAAAATTAATCGCCCAAAATAAAAGTGGATGTAGTGTCTTTTATCAAAATATTTTCTAGGCAATTTAAGTAAAGTTATCGAGGAGAAATAGAGTATGTAACATAGGCAACAACCTATTCAAGAATTAACAATAAAAAATAATTCTCAATTCAAACGTGGATTGACAATAAGGGTTGGAAATTCTGGAAGAATTCTCACAAAGTTTCCTCTATTCAAAATCTAACAAAAGATAAATCATGAAAATAAAGAGTTTAAGTTCCTTTGAAATCGTTGACGAATCGAGGCTCATCGAATGCATTACTGTCAACAACTTCTTAACGACTTTTCTTTGTTAGATGTATTGACGATCAGGAGTTTTAATATTGTTAGTATTGCCGACATCATCATCGATGATATTATCAGTTGTAGTCATTGACAGGTGTGTTAGGATCACCTACTGTATTGTTTTTGGTGATTACCAACAATATCTTCGATAACATTATCAGTGTTAGTCGTTGACAGGTGGCATTGCATCATAAGGATGACAAATCTGATTTTGTAACTCTAAAATATAGATCTCTATGCTTCTTCTTTTTCATGACTCAAGTGTCCAAATTTCGCTTGACTAATTCTGAGAAGTGACGGTATTCCCCCCATTCGCTACCCGGGTTAATTCGAGTGCGGTCATAGCTTATACATACTTGGACCGAACATTCGACGGTTCTCCTCCATGTGGACCTCTGTCTTTCAACATTTAAATGTTGTCTTCCAGCTGCTGCGAGGATTCAAACCTTCGATGCTCCATAGAGAACACTCCTTCTTTACCACTGCGCCATGCTTGTGGAGGCAATCTCTCCGCTTCTTTGATAGCATGGGCTCTTGTTATAGATATTTCAAATGGCCTTTTAACTAATGGAAAAAAAATAGCTAGAGGAATCCATTTTTTATTAGGGATATGATTAGGATATAAAATTTGTACCCTATTCGATACTTCCACCAGTATCACCAACAAATACAAATACAATTTTTTGACAAGTGTCGTTGATTACCATTTATTTTATTTAAATATATTTTATGATTAATGTTCTTATGTTGCTGGAGTCACCTCTGAGTCAAGGGGAGCTCTCTAACTTGAATGAAAGTTGTTGGAACGTTTTTAAGTTAAAAATGATTTTTAACTAGTGAAATAAGTTTATTAATAGAGAAATTACAAAAAGTTAATGAACAGATATTTATATTATGAATATGTAGGATTGTGATAAGTATATTGTATACACTTCTCTGGGCTACTTAATTAGGGTATTTGTTGTTGATTTGGATCAATTATAGCTTAACTATGTGTTACTTTTGTTTGTTAGATAAAACTCGAGACAAATTGGATGAATTCAAAAATTGAGCGCAAAAGGACGGAATTCAAAGTTTGTTGGCCAAATTGTAAGTTTTCAATAGTTGATTCGGACATAATATCTATGATTGGAGAATGATTAGACTCAATTGGATGTAAATACAAGTCAAAAAACAAAATTGCATGAAGAAAGGATTTATTAAACCCGCGCGCACAGCATAATAAATCAGCGTCCCCGTGTTGGCTCCATTAAAAATCACCCGAGAGCCTAAAATTAAAATTCTAGGATCATTTTTGCAATTTTGGGTTGAATTAAAATTCTTCCTAAAATTAAATTCTAACGCGATTTTCTGCAAATTTTAACTATATAAATATCAAACCTGGGTAAAACATTGAGAAACTCTCTCTAGCCACTTAATACACATTCATATCATCAAATTCATCAAGAACATAAAAGCTATTAGGGGAAGATAAAATCCTAATAAGCAATTGAAGGACAATTACATCAAGAAATTGAAAATTTCAACCTTGAACTTGAAAATCAATATCTTTTACATTATTTTATTATCCGAGTGATATTTTTCTATTATTATTTTTTGCAATTTATATAAAATCATCCAAAACTAGATCTATTTTTTGTATTGGATGAAGATGAACCCTACTATTTATTTATTTTAATTCAAGGCTAGTACTTTATTTTTTTTATTTTTTTATTTTTAATTCTTGATTAATTTTATATTCTCATTGTATTATTTAATTGTTTGATCATCAATTAGATAATTCGTTTCTTGTTATAATGTTGTAAGACTCACGATAAGTTTAAAACGATGCAAGATTAACGCACGGATAATAGATATTAGGAATAACAATATTGCGTATACAATCATATAAATAATCTAAAATTCAAGGCGTTCTAATCATTCAAGTTTGTGATTAGAATAGAATTAATTTATCTTGGAAAAGAAAGTTAAATATATTAATTTTATCGATTGTCAGAAATGCACAAAAGAAACTAAGGGTCCGTTTGATTGCACCATGGAAAATAGGGTGGAAAGAAAACGAATTCCAGGGAAAATATTTGCCTAGAACTTGTTTTATGGGGAATTGTAATTAAGTGTGTTTGATTGGTATAATTTTCTATGGAAAATGTTGAAAGTTTGAAATCCGTTTGACTTCCTTTTTTATGGAAATTGTCCATTAAAGTGATAATATTTTCTACTATTGGGTTTAGAATTTGTTCCAATTACCAAAAAGTAAAAAAAAAAAATTTAAACAATTAGAAAAAATTACCATATTCGTTTCACTTTGTTTTGCATAGAAATTGTCAATAAAAATGAAAATTTTTTTTACAATGGTTGATAGAATTGGTTGCCGTTGCTAAAAAAAAAAAAAAAAGTTGGAAAATGTTTTCCCACCTAATAGGTGGGAAAACATTTTCCACAATTTGTGCATCAAAGGGTTGTACCTAGAAAAAGGGAGGAAAACATTTTCCGTGGAAAATTTAGCATATCAAAAAGTCAAAAAGTGGAAGTAGGAAAATATTTTCCTACTTCCAGGGAAAATATCGTCAATCAAACAGAGCCTAAATTAGGGATGGCAAAAAAGCTTGGCGGCTCGCACGGCTCGGGCTCGGTGGAACCAAGCCAAGGCTCAGGCCGAGCCGGGCCGGCCCGTGTGGCTCGGGTCGGCCCGCGAAAAAAAAAATAAAAAACCAAAAATTGTCAACTTATTCCACTCATCATGAAACTAATAAACTAATTATAAGTGACAAATTTATCTCATAATGTATCACATAGATTATTTTGAAAAATTGGTGATATTTGTTTGTTTAATATTTATTGTATTATTAGTTTTTTAACCCGTTTTCATTTCTCTAAAACTCTAAGTACCTAAATATTTAAAGTAAGTATTTTCTCATTTACACAAATGTTTATTATTCTATATTAAGTGAAATTATTAGTGATATATATTGCTTAATTACATTTAAAAATTTAGCTAATTTCTTCAATGATTATTAAAATTTGTAAGAAAATTTAAATCGATCATTAAAAAGATTTCTTACTTTGTTATAATGGATAGTTACTCATTTATAAATCTAACATGTTATCCGACATAAGCCTATAAGGTGTTACAAAAAAAAAACCCGAGCCGACTCGGGCTCGGCTCGGGCCTAAAAAAGCTCGGTCCAAAAAAGCTCGGGCTCAGTTCGAGCTTTTTTTTTCCGGCTCAACTCGGCTCGTTGACATCCCTAGCCTAAATCACATAGATAGCTATAGGACGACTTTAAATCCAGTCATTCCTAAATCACAAAATCTATTTTGTTTACGTCTTGGAATTCAATAAATAACTAGTAAACTTGAATTGAAATTTATTTTCTATGGAACGATACTTTTATCATCACATTCATTACTTGTCAACGATCTCGCACACTTTTGGATTTCACTCAATCATGTTTTTGGTGTCGTCAAGAGATAAAGTATTTAATTTGAAGTTATTAAATTATATATATAGGATTCAATTTTATTTATTTATTTTAGGCTATTAATTGCACACATGATCTTTCTTTTGTTTGATTTTCTTTTACATGTGTTGTCTAACTATTTATGTAAGATTATGAAGAAATCATGCTTCTACCATTGAATCCTGAGATCAAAATGACTTTTAGACGAAGAAGGAGAGGATAGAGATAAGAGAAATGGCAAAAAAATCATGATCAAATTTAGCTAACATCAGATTTGCTAGCATAGCATGTTCCACTAAGAGAAGTTGCCAACGATGACGAAGTATTAGTACGAGATTATGTGAATCACACTCCATCTCATGTACAACCAACTATTATCTATCCATCCTTTGGGTAGACCAATTTCCACATTCGACTAGATGTTATCAATTTGTTTCAGAATCATTAGGACATCATATTCTCTGAAAAACTAGCTGACAATCGGCAAGAACACATACAAGCTTTTCCAAGGCTCTATAACATAATCAGTCACGAAGGTATTCCAAAAGATACTTTTTGAAGATGTCTATTCTCTCATACTTTAAAGCATTGTTTCATAGAATGACATGGTTCGGTAATTTACCTTGAAATTCTTCTCGCCATCTTGATCCATCATATTAGAAATGAAACCATATTTTCAAGCATAAGGATCTCAAGAACTATCCAGAAGCATGGGAGAGGTTCAAGGACTATTTTAGAAAGTGTTCGGATGGACATTCCTAAAAAATCCCAACTCTACATTTTCTATCCAGGCTTATGTCCTAAATACATTGACATGGCTGACGCTGCATAGAAGGCTCAATAATGAATATGCCCATTGACAGAGCATATGAATTATATGAGAGAATTATAGAAAATCAGTCTATATGGCCAACTGAAGGGGAAGCTCCAAGGAAAACTGTGGGTATTCACAATGTACATGCACTTACAACATTTGTAGCGTAGATAAAATCATGGTAGGCTAGATCTGTTTTTGTGTTGAATGAAAATGAACCCTATTGTTTATTTATTTTAATTCAAAACTAGTAGCTTAGTTGTATGTTGCATTTCATGATTAATTTTTCATTCCCATTACATTATTTAATTGTTTGATCATCAATTAGATAATTATTTTCTTTTTGTAGTGATGTAAGACTTACAATACGTTTAGAACGTTACAAGATTAACACATGGGCAATAGATGTTATGAATAACAATATCGCATACGCAATCATATAGATAATCTAAAATTTAATGCGTTCTAATCATTCGAATTCGTATTAAAAATAGATCAAATCGAAATTAGAATAGAATTAATTTATTTTGAAAGAAATGTTAAATACCTTAGTTCTATTGGTTGTCAAAAATGCATGAAAGGAACTAAATTACATAATTGAAAATTGAAGTAAATAGAAATAGGAGGAGTCTAAATCAAATACAATCATCCATAATTTGATACAAACAACACTTTTTCATATTTCTTAGAATAAATCACAAATCAAGATGTCTTTTGTTTACACAAATCGAAATCAATACAAAACTAGTAAACTTGAATTGAAATTTATTCTATATAAGACGATACTTTTCTCTTCACATTCATTACTTGTTGATAATCCCGTATGCTTGCAGTTTTCACTCGATCAAAGTGGAAAAAATGGTTTTAAAATATTGAATTGTAAGGTTCCTATATACACTATCTCACACCATAAATGTTTAATAGAACTACGAATTTGTGACCGTGGGTCACATGTACTTGGATTACAACAATATTAATGACAGTTTTTTATTTCTGGTTGGTATATTTATGAATGTAGCTTAGAATCTCTCTTGCTATAAGATTCAAATAATAATAAACTGTAGCTTTAGTAATATCTTTACATTCATTTGATATAATTTCAAAACTGGTTTAACGGATTTTTTCATACACGTGCACTACACAATTCATGAAACTATTAGCTCGGCATGGATTACATAGTCCACATCATTGACCCTTACGATTTTAGTTGCATCCTCGACCTAGAATGGACATCCACGAATGCCTAATATCCCTTCTGTAAAAAGTAAAAAAGGCAAATTTGATATCCTCAACATAAGAGAGAAACCTCGTTTATAACCTTGAAACTAGAAGTAGACTGAATTAAAAGTCAAATCACTTTTTATCTATACATATTATGAGACTAAAAGATTTTTCTCATGTATTTTTAAACATATGCCAAACATAACTAATTTTTTATTTCACGACTATTCATTATAAAACTTTTGAATGTCTCTGACATTTAAATAAAAAAATAATTTAAGTATGCGCGATAATAAAATTTAAATAAATAAATTTACTTTCTTGATAATTTAAATTTTAATTGAGATGGTTGGACGAGGATAAGGTCCTCTATAATAATGGCAATCAGGCATCAAACATGTACGGTATAGCTACCCACTGGCAATCTAGATGGATAAATTGTCCTATCTTACCTTGTTTAGTTTCAATCAAAGCACATTTTCCCAGGACATACGAGTTTTGGCCCTGTATAATTATTCCTCCAATTGATCCATGATCCAAGTATTTTCGGATTCAATTTATCTTCAATCAACACCACAATCAACCAATCAACAAACCAACACTTTCCCCAAATCTGTGATTGCTCCAATTTGATAGTCTACAAAGGACTAAAAATGGCGAGAAATTACAGCCAAGAAAACTCACCTCAGAGGCCAAACAATGAAGAAGAAACAAAGGGTCTCTCAAGAGAAGGCACAAAGCTAAGGTTGCACTAAACAAAGGTAGAAACCGGTTTCTCTTTCTCTCTTCACTAAAAGACGGCTGTTGTGAGTAATTTCCACACACCCTTAATTATGATTAGCAACCAATTAAATAGGTTAACAATATGTTAGACTTTTAGGTCAAAAGAGTATGCCCAATAGAAAAAGGATAAGTGGGCTAACACCTTAAAATCATCCAAGTCGTTCGGGTTGGGTCTTGAGCAGTACTAATATAATTAGACTACTTCAAATGACCCATGTGGGTTACGCGATTCGATTGGTTCGATTATGGTATCAACATCTTACTTCACTCATCGGCCGAGGCCTATGAAGTATATTACAATTAAAACCGATTTAATATCATAGTCCAAGATTTATTGGGTATCAAAACCCGACAAATC
The DNA here is from genome assembly GCA_019097785.1 of Fraxinus excelsior. Taxonomy (NCBI): domain Eukaryota; kingdom Viridiplantae; phylum Streptophyta; class Magnoliopsida; order Lamiales; family Oleaceae; genus Fraxinus; species Fraxinus excelsior. The sequence continues at coordinate 18,317,341 of CM032623.1, read as the reverse complement.
TCCACCTTGATTCCCACTAAATCTGCAAACAACCAAAACACACAGTTTATACTGCACAATCAAGGTAACCAATAAAATTGAAATCACAGACCTTACCTCGTGTTTCGTACTCGAAACACATACCATACATGCTCCATGTACTCACCAGGGCTAAGATTAAGAACACACAAATAGAAGCAAATAATCACAGCAATCAATTAGAGCAAATAAACATGCGATGGAGATATCATATAGGATAACACATATCTTATCAAACACATTCACATAGAACAACATATTAACACCAAGTCAATCAACATGTCAACACATACGCAACAAATGCATAAATGACCTCACAAAAATCTCATCACACATATCTCATCCTATTCCGTGTTGCTCACTCCTCGAGAACATAAATCTCACCTCATCGCCCACCATGTTCACTAGATTAATCACTCAAACAAACTCATGTCTAACGGTAAGTCTCTATAGATCATAAGTTCTCGGGATAATCCTCTATCTCCACATCACTTCTCCAATCTAAGTAGATAATGGGTCTCCACCTAACAGAAGTGATATAAGTTCCTCACTCACACTCCACATGATCAGGGTCTCTTACAGATAAAGGATTCCAGACATTTGATCACATCCCCACTCGTGATCCAAATGTCACAATCCATATCCCACAGTACAAACCACAATGTATCCCTAGGCATCTATACTCCACCTTACCAAAAGATATCCTCACACTACAAATGCATCTCACACTCACCATGCATGCAAACAATCACACAAAGTAATAAGATCACTCAATTAATATCAATGCACATATCAAACACATTGAAAAATGCACATATAATCACGCAACCGAATTAAGCAATCACACACATGCAGAAAGGATAACACACGGATACACATGCAGTAACTAGGGTTACACTCACTAAACCTCACTAAGGTCATCACTCGACCCTATAACCAAATTCGAATCACCTCTCACATTACCCTTCTTCTTAGGACAGTCCCTAATGAAGTGTCCAGACTTACCACAACTGTAACACCATCTACCACCGAACTTGTCCCAACTCTTGTTTTTTTTCTTATCACCATCATCGCTCGAGTCACTACGCGAATCACTACTGTCTTGAACTCTACCTAGATTCATTTGCTTAAATTTCATTCTACTCCTCATCATATGCAACTCACCACTTTTCTTATCTTATTTTTCAACCTTAATCTCCATATCCTTACTTCTAAGAGAGTCAACGAAAATTTCGGGCGTCAAAGTGTCTGTACCATACTTAATAGCATTTTTGACTTCACGATAAGTATCAGGTATAGCATTCAGCAAAATGATAGCTTTGTAAGTTTCAAACACCGACTCACCACAGTTAACAATATCTTGAACAAGTTTGTTAAACACATCTAAATTGTCATCCAAATTTTTTGAAGAATCCATTTTGAAACTGAAAAGATGCTCAAGTAAGTAAAGCTTGTTGGGAGTAGATTTGAAAAAAATACAAATCTTCCAATTTTTTCCAAAGTTTTTCAATGGTTTTCAGTTTACCCACTTTTCTTAAAACAACGTCAGCCAAGTGTAAAATAATAGAGGTGTAAGCAAGCTCATCGGCCTTTTGTTTTTGTTCTTTTGAAAAATCAGCAGGAAAATTGCCATCAATGGCTTTTGAAACCTTTTGTCGAACCAAAATATCTCTTATTTTTTGTTGCCAAATAGAAAAGTCACATTTTCCTTTGAAAATTTCAACTTCGAAACGTGAAGACATCTTGAAAAACAGAACAACCAAAAAACGCACAAATAGGTCACACAGAGTAATCCTAAGGCAACAATATACACCGTTTTAGATTCCCAGGGTTTCGTAAGATTCACGATCTTAGATCAATGAAATTTTCAAACAGGTAATGTCTAGGTATTCTAGGGACTTATCAATGCAACTAGAGATATATCAACAAAAAAGTTTCACACACGATATATCACAAATGATAATATACTGCAATTAATCAAAAGTACAAATTTCAATCACTTAGCAACGAAGAGCAAATAGTTCCTAACTCCTAGCACAAGCAATGGTTACTCTTTCACGGTAACCCCAATCATAATGTCACCCCACACGATGACACACTAGTGCTGAAATTTAAATGGGATAAGCCAATTTACCAGAGCGGACCTATCTGAGTTCATAAATCTCGATAGATCCGATTTACGGCTCTAGGACAGCAATTTATGATCTAAAGTAATTTAGTAAATGTTTTTCAGTTTTGACCGTTGAACAACCAGGGGCAAAATCGTCCAACTTTTCCTGTGTAATGTGAAGAAAATTGAATGTTCGGATTTTAGTTGAAAAACCTGGACAGCTTCCCCAGCTTTTTTGCCCGATTTTTCTACCGATTTTAGAGCTGCCTTCGCCAGAAAAATCACCACCTAAAGCTCTGATACCATATGTAGAATTATTGTCCTCCAATTGATCCAATATCTAAGTATTTTCGAGCTCAGTTTATCTCCAATCAACACTACAATCAACCAATCAATCAACAAACCAACACTTTCCCCAAACTCTGTGGTTACTCCAATTTGATAGCCCACAAAGGACTAAAAACGACGAGAAGTTACAGCTAAGAAAACCCACCTCAAAGGCCAAACAATGAAGAAGAAATAACAGGTCTCTCAAGAGAAGGCACAAAGCCAAGGTTGCACTAAGCAAAGGTAGAAATCGGTTTCTCTTTCTCTCTTCACTAAAAGACGGCTACTATAAGTAATTTTCACACACCCTTAATTGTGATTAGCAACCAATTAAATAGGTTAACAATAGGTTAGGGTTTTAGATTAAAAGAATAGGCCCAATAGAAAATGGATAAGTGGGCTAACACCTTAAAGCCATCCAAGTCGTTCGGGTTGAGCCATGAGCAGTACTAATTTAATTAGGCTACTTCAAATGGCCCAGTGAGTTACGTGATTCGATTGGTTCGATTGTGGTATCAACATCTCACTTCATTCATTGGCCGATGCCTATTAAGTATATTACAATTAAAACCGATTTAACATCATAACCCAAGATTTATTGGCTTATTGTTAAGGTGTGACATTATCTAATTGGACAGTTCAAATTTTAAATAGTTTTTTTTTCATACAATATATTGTTGACAACAATACAAGTGTCAACCAAAGTGTATAAATTCAGTGTACAAATGGAATATTCTTTTATCAAACTCGTTGCATAATCATAAGAGATTTGGCACATATTTGATTTGTTTGTGGCAGTCTTATCCCATTGAAGGAGAACCAAGTATATTCATTTCTTGATTAGTGAATTGTCAATTGTCATTATCAAATAGAGTGCGTTATAATTGATATGGTCAATCGAAATTTCTTTACACGAGAATGAAATTCAAAGAAATTGATGGGGCTTGCACAAGTTTCAAATGCTTCCGGATTTCGGTGAAGGGATCCAAGAAAAAATATTTAGCCTAATCTAACATTGAAATACATTATAGATTACATTTGTCTATTTATCGAACTTATTAAATTGCAAGGCACGCTCTTTGAAAGTTACAAGGTTCGACCAACTAATACCTAGATGGGGTGAATATGTATTTATGCTGAATTAAAGATTATGTTCGACCTTATATGCAGCATTATACAATTAAAAGAAACAAGTCACATTTTAATTATTTTTATATGGTTAAACAAACAGTTCAATTATCCGAAGTTGAATTACCATAATTTGTAATAAGAAAGCAATAAATACCACCAATGTTGATGATGGAGAAACCTAATTGGGTAAAAAATTTAGGACCAATCTAGTTACCTCCGCTATAAACGAATCAATTTACAATTCTGTCAGACTTGACTATTTCTAGTGTTTTCTGACCTTTGACTGTAATCACCAAATCCCTTCTAGATTGCATGCTACTACAACAACTCCTAGCATTTTGAATTCGTCTATCTCATGTAGATTAATGAGAACTGCTTGTTCTTCAACGACCAAAAATTTTGGTCATCTTTCTTGATCTTCAGAACACTGATAGATGTATGGAAGTATGTGTTTTGGTGTTTGATTTATGTGATGATGATATTTTTTTTCTAAGCAATGATCAAATAATGGTTGAACTCAATGAATGATGTAGAATGATATGAGGGATGAAAATTCTTGTTTCTCTAAATACTCAACCTCACTTTTTCGTGTGATGGCGTTCATATATATATAGTGAATATGTTTTACGTTGTATAGGCCGGATAAAAATCTTGAAAAACACGAATTAAGAAGGTGAATAAAACCATGCTTAAAAAGGTTAATGCACTTGAATTAGAAAAATAGAGTCTTATAGCCAAACTTGAGAAGTCGACTAGATGTTTGAATGAATTAATGGTTGAGAAAGAGTCTTTAGATGTTAAGGTTAAATCTCTTACAAGTATCTTGAAAAATCAAATTCCTAACTTCAAACTTTTTCTAGTGGATCTAAAAAAATTGATAATATAATATGTCTGAACAAACCAGCGGGAATAGAAGAGATTTTGACGATAATGAAACAAATTCTCATACTACTTCATCTTCTAACAATAAGTTCGTACCTGCCTCAAAGTCTAAAGTTCAAAACTTAAAACTTAGAGTTGCTTCTAGGTTCATCCCTATGTGTCACTATTGCAGCAAGGTATGACACATAAGACCTAAGTGTCACGAGCTCTTCAACAAAAACACGGCCAAGAATATAGGTGTTCGAGGATTGAAATCATCAGTACAACATATGTTTCCTCCACCTAAAATTCAAATTTTGAAATCTAATATTGTTCCTAAATTTATTCCTACTTGTTTCAACTGTGGAGAATTAGGATATATAAGGCCTAAGTGTCACAAATTCCTGAATAGGAATGGACGTTAGAACTTAAATAAAAATAAAAATCATGAGTTTAATAGTTGGATTGACTTCCTTACTAGTCAAGTGACTCAATTGATCGAGTTAATGACACAGTTACTAGAATTAACTCTTCTTCTAGGCAAATTTGCGTGAAAGGAGTTGTTTAAAAAATTTTGAAATAGATTATAGTGCTCTTTTCATTTATTATAGCATGCATCTCAAATTTGTTTTTATTTGTTTTGCTATTTTTTTTAAGTTATTTGATTTTTTTTAAATAATAAAAAAATTGAAAAATAAAATAAAAGGAATTTTTTCTTCAATATAATATACAATTTACTTGAACATGTGTGTTATGATTAAGTATGAGCTTAATTGATGTGTTGTAGCATATTTTCCATTACTTTATTTAGGTTTATGTGGAGTGTTAGCCATGTCCACGAGCCGGAACTAGAAGCTCGGGTTCAGCTCGAGCTTTTTTGGGCCTGAGTCGAGCCGATCAAAAGCCCGGCCAAAAAAATGAAGCTTGGCCCCAGCCGGCTCAGGTTTTTTTATTTTAATAAAAAAAATTTAAATTCTTTTTATGGGCAGACTCGTACGGGGCACGGGCTTTTTCCAGGCCGAGCCAGTGCCGACGAGCTTTTTTGCTATCCATATGGAGTATTTAGTATATATTTCTTCATGTACCATCTGCACTACATACACTATGATCTTGTGATGAGTTTTAACCGCATGAGTGAGATTTGGGATGACACTCATTTGTTTGTGAGGTAACTTTGAACATAAATTGACATTAATTTAGTTGACCTAAACTCTAGTAAATTCCCCTGAAAAATAAAATAAATTGTATGTCATCTTATACTCTTTTTTCGAAGTATATTTGAGTAATTAAACTCAAGGAGGTTCTCACAACCTGATGCCATATGGTCAATTGACTTAGAGTTATCGGCCCAAAACTTGTTACAAGAGTCATTTTAGTGAAAAGAAATATGATGAATTTGAAAAGAAAAATATAGATTGTGCGAAAAAATATGCTCAAAGTCAAAGAGAGAAAAGAATAATATACGTGAAAATGAGTTTTGTGTATAGGTCCTAATATGCAGTTTCTGGTTTGACTCTCATTAGTAAAGGAATCAACTTATTTAACAATGATATTTAACATGTTCTTTCTTACAAATATAAGGTTTAGAGTCTTGTTCACAAGAAATTAGTGGCATTAAACACACATGAATCACTTATACAACTTACTCAATTTAGACTTGAATTGAGTATGTGGAAAAGTTTATTAATCGCTGATTATGCTTGTGCATGCTATCAACTGCATATTTGAGTTATATATTGTTTATTTTTTCCTTTGTCATTTGTGACAAAAAGGGGAAGAGAAAATGTATTTTAGGGGAATTTGAATTTAATTTTGGAAAGTTTGTAGTAAGGGGGAGATGATTGTAGTAAGGGGAGATGATTTTTTGAATACTTAGCTAGATTAAGTTTTGATGTTTAGTGATATCGATGTTTGGTTGTGGTGTGTTGGTTTACATTGATATTACATCTTAACTTAGCTTGTATGTGATTGAACTTATGAATAACTGTCTCAAGTATTTTATTCTTGTTACTGTTTCACATGCTTTTACACTTGGTATTTGAGTTGTTCTTTTCTGGAATACGCTATCGTTCGAGTGAGAGCTCAGTGACGGCGAACGATGGTGTCTTGCCTGAGCGAAGTCCAGGTGACAGACGGGCGACACAGGTTCTGTTTTTACCGCTCGAGAAACTGTTGGGCGATAGGCTAGCAAAATTGCGGCAATGTTTACTCCTTTGTTCCATACTCGAGCCCTAAGACTTCTAACTTACTACTTGACCCGTTGACTTTTAAAAACTCTTTTACAACAATAGTTTTATCATAAAATTGCCAACAATCTCTAAACCTAACAAGCTTCCCATTTGGCATTCTATGACAAAACACGTATTACAAATCAAATAAATTTAATCTAATCTACCCAAAACTAACTGACACGTCTGAAGCTTGCCGTTCCTTTGTCCAAGCATGTTTCCTAAAATAAACAACTCAAATATCAAGTGTAAAAGCACGTAAAATAATAACAAGAATAAAACCATTTGAGACAGTTATTCATAAGTTCAATCTCATAACAACTAAATTAAGATGAAATATCAATGTAAACCAACACACCACAACCAACATTGATATCACTAAATATCAAAACTTAATATAGCTAAGCATTCAAAAAATCATCTTCCCCTTACTATAACTCTCCAAAATTAAAATTTAAACAGATCTCATTCATATTTCATCCCTCATTCTTAAATAGATCTTATTCGTAGATTCTAAAAAAGCTTTCATTCTAATTTTCCAGTAAACATAATTATTGCCTTCAAAATATGGCAAGATGAATAATGAATTACTCATCTAGAAATCTAAGGTTGGTATTCGAATTTAAGCTCTGATACTAATTGAAAAGTTACGAGGTTTGACCTTACTAACACCTAGAAGGGGGTGAATAGGTATTTATGCGGAATTAAAAATTATGCTCAACATTACATGCGAAATTATACAATTAAAAGTAACAAGTCACTTTTTAATTGTTTCTAAATGGTTAAACAAACAGTTCAATTATCCTAAGTTGAATTGCCACAATTTATAATAAGAAAGCAATAAATAACACCAATATTGATGACGGAGAAACCCAATTAGGTAAAAACTCTATGACCAAACCAGTTACATCTACTATAAACGAATTAACTTACAATACTGTCAAATTTGACTAATTCTAGTATTTTTTGACCTCCTGATTGTAATGACCAAAGCCCTTCTGGATTGCGTACTTCTGCAACAACTCTCGATCTTCTTAATTCGTGTATCTCGTGTGGATTAATGAGAACTCCTTGTTCCCCAACGGCCAGAAACTTCGATCACATTCTTTGATCTTTAGAACTCTAATGATGTTGTGAAAGTATGTGTTTTGGTGTTTGGTTTATGTAAGGATGATGTTTTTCTAAGCAATGATCAAATCAAAATAATGGTTAAACTCAATAAATGACGTATAATGATATGGAGGATGAAAAACATTGTTTCTCTAAATGTTCAACCCCAATTTTTCGTGTGGTGGCATTCATATATATAGTGAAGAGGTTTTGGGTAGTATGGATCGGATAAGAATCTTGAAAACCTTGAATTAGGTTTTTTCGGAATACATTGTTGCTTGAGCGAGAGCTCAACAACGGGCGAGCGACGGTGTCTCGCTCGTGCGAAATCCAGACGACGGGTGGATGACGCAACTGCCCTTTTTACAGCTCAAGCAGTTGTTGGGCAATAGGCTAGAGAAATTACGTTGACATTTACTCCTTTGTTCCATACTCGGATTCTAGAAATTCTAACTTACTACTTGACCCTTTAACTTTTAAAAACTCTTTTACAATAATAGTTTTGTCAAAAGATTGGCAAGAACTTCAAAACCTAACACTCTTATCTCTCTTATACTTAATTGTGGGGATGTGATTGGGTTAAGTTTATTTGGTGCTAATAAGTTGAAAAGAAATAAAGGAAAATATCAATTTCAAAGAGAAATAAATACTTTAATCAAATTAGTTTGCAAGTTAAAACTTCCAAATCCCCTATCCTCGATGTTCTAAACATCGTTTTGAACTCAAGAAATATTACTAACAACAAGAATCCAGATAAAATAACAAAAATAAATGATGCACATTTAAATCAACTCATATAAAGAAATGGTTAAGTGGAGGAGAAAGGCTCTTGATTCAATTTCTCAATGTTTATGTATTTGGACATGCATGGTTTCTGAGATTGCGCTATTTAGATTGTAATAACTAGCTTTTATTTTTTTATTTTTATTTTTTTTAAATCCTCTTATCTTTTAATCCATAGAGTTTATCAATTTATATGGATGGGATTTTAATATATGTGGAATTTTTAAAATATCACTCTGAACTTTCACTATAATATATATCTGCTTTTATATCATATCGAATCATTAAATTTAAAAGCTATAATCTAAGTTTCACATACGAGTTTTACAATTTTCTGTGGCATCGCTCCCGAGGTTTCTTCCACCAACTCCTTGGGTATTTTGTAACAATGGGGGACATTAAAGAAAAAGGTTAGATGAGAAAATGGACCACACATTAGCAAAAACTTCCATAGTATATGTTTGTAAAGCTAATTTTGCCAGCAAGAAGCTCATCATACGACAAGAACACAAGGGTAAGAAGACAAAAAAATGTGTCCCATTTCATAATACAATCTATTGACGTGCTCATAGGTTTACTCAATGACACTGTCAACATAGGCGGAAATCAACTTGCATACACATGTACACATATATATTGGGAAAATTGTATTAGTGGTCCGACCTTTAAAATTGACATATTGATCCTTAACATTTTATTTTAATATTGTAATCCGTCGATAAAAGTATCATTATCTCTTTTAAATCGTCACGTGATCTTACTATCCAACTTTAGAATTCATATTTATTTGGTAGTGTTTTATGTAATATGTGGATCGTAAATTGTAGATTCTAAGAAATTTGCAGAAAAAATATTTGAGAACCTCGATTGCTCAAATTATAATTAAAGTTTTGCCAAACATGCTCGAAATTAACTAGGTTTTACATACAAACTTAGATTGTTGGCCAAAGATTTGGATCCAGTTTTATTTATATGAGGATCACATAATAATTTGACGAAAAATTAAATGATTTTTTTTTTTACATCATTTAAGGTTGATTGGGATACTAAAAGTTGGAGACTGACTTGTAATTCAGACAATAAATTGAGACAAATTCTGCAAATTTCCCGGCTATGATTGTGTGCACATTATATTGCTCCGACATTCACGGTAATGCTAACATCAAAGATCAATAATATACTCTAATTCAATAATATGAGCAGACTTTAGTTAATGTATGAGTTGTTTATTAAACATCCAATAATAAAGCATTGTGAATGAAATATTTTTATTTGATCATTTGATATTACCAAGGAAATAAATCAACCAATGTCGTTTTTCGAGTACCAAGTAGTTTAGACATTAAGATGGGAATTTGACCCCCAACTTGTGTGTAGCTCAACCTTGACTATAGTTGGGTAGACTCAATTATCGACTAGGTCCAAGTAAACTCAACTCAGTTATCGACTAGCTCAAACAAGTGATGTTAACCAAATAATATCATTTTTTTCATCGAGTACAGATTAATAGCGACGAACAATATTGTTTATGAGCTCTATCACCAATGGTTTAGTGTTATCCAACCTCACTATTCTATGCATGTTTGTTATTAAATACTAATCAATAGTCGTGATCTCTTAGTCTCGGTGGGTAAGATGAAAATTTCTCGTGACGTGGTAAGAAAACATTGGTTATGGTTATTTGAAACTGTCATAAATTCCGAGAAATTCTTTAATGCCTCTTGCGGGGTCGGAGATCAAATCTATACTAATGTTTTTTAATACTATTTCATCGTCTAAAGTCCTATTGGCTAATGATGAAAACACAAGGTTGGCTCTGCCAACGAGGTGAAATCTAAAAGATGTAGCATACTTCAACCCCAATTGATGCTAGTGCCCGACAAAATTTTCATCCCCTCACATGCAAACAAATTTTACCCTTGCAAACACCCGTTCCTGTCTATGTCGAAAAACGCCGTTGACTAAATTTATAGATAAAAAAAAAAAAAAAAAAGTAAAATTCAAAACAACTTTTCATTAATACATTAATAAATAGAAATAAATGAAATTGCTTAAATATTATTAATCATATAAATAAGAGTATTCTCCAGTCTATGTGAAAGAAAGGGAACTTGTCGTTGGGACTAACTTGCACCCAAATGAAATAGTTTCAAGATATCAATGTTTAAATTTTTTGAATGGAGAACCCATATTTTACATTAAAGCAAAGTTTGGGGACTAGGAAATTAGGCAGTGTTCTTGATTTTCTTGGACATTGACTCTGGTGAAGAGGAAACTGATGATGATGATGCCACTGCCCATGAATCATTAGAGCTATCAGAACTGAATGAAATATCCATAATCCCATTGGGGCTATCAGGAAATGATCCAAACTTCCTTTTGTTGGATGAGTGGAAGTGAACATTTGTTGTCACTTCCTGTATTAGTCTACAACAATCCTCCACTTTCTCCTGTTTCATTACACAAATAGTGTTTTAACAGCAGGTCGAAAATTAAATTTAAATAGAAAAACGTGTCACCTAACCCATGAAATGCGACGAAGAGTCTTTTAAAACAGTTTGAACCTTTAGACGAGATCTGTAAGAATGAAACTTAGATGGGAAAATGGAAATCCAACCTTTTTGATTCCAAGAATGCCTAATAGTTGGTATTGGTACTCCACTCCAATGCAGGGCTCTACACTACTTATAACATACAGCATTACAGCAGTGGCCAATGCAGAAGGCAGATAACAGATGAATCTACAATCTGCAATTGATACAACACAATATGATCAGAAAAAGTTAAATTTATTGCATTCTAAATTTTGGGCATCATCCATGTACAAGTTTTCGTAAAATAGCGGTGAGATACGTGTTTTGATGTCATCTCGAATCACCTCCTTTAAGTGCTTAATCCAGGACATGGACTACTAAATATCTCAAAATGCTTACCAGAAATGAAAGAGAGAAGCAGACACTCGCATTTCTTAAGAAATCTCCTATATAGGTGGCTCTTCAATCCCAGTCTCCTTGCAATGTAATCAAGAAAGGGAAGTGGGGTAACAGGATTCATCTTCCATTCAAGGGTGGACAGAACCAAAATCTCCATTCTTTGAATTGTTTTTGCCTCAAATACATATTTAGACTCCTCCACCTAAATGCATAATATTCAAAATATACAAAAAGATCATTTAGTACACAGTAGTAGACAAGGTTCGAAACAAAATTTGACTTTTGTTCTTTCATACTGTTCGATATTCAGTACTGTCCAGTCCTTCCTATGGTAGCATAAATCAAAAAAAGAAATTTTACATACTTGGAGGTCTAAAAGGAGAGGCACTTGAATCTCCTCTACTTTTGCAGCCAAAGAAAGACAAGCCACAGCAGCTAGTTGAGTCATCCATGGCTTCTCTTTGTGGGATTGAAAGCTGAAGAGAAACCTGTCCAAGTAGTTAACTGCAAGAACTGCAGTGACTGCAGAGAATGAATAATATGCAGTAACCTTCAGCATCCACTCCACTGCTTCACTTCTAGCGTTAGCCAAAGATGGATTCTCCACCTCAAGGCCAGTGTACAGTTTATGTTCCTGCTCTTTTGACAATAATGTGCTCAACTCTTCATCTTCCCACAACAAATCCTTTTCAAGTAGCACCAGAGATTTAGGGTTTATTATTTTGCTGTCATTTTTAAAGATGCTATCTTCTTCATTATCCCAATGATCTTCTTCCTCACAATACAAAGCATCTAACAAGAATGGAAAGTTTAGTTGTTGAGACATGTTCTTCCTAGAAAAAGAGATTAAAGCCCTGCATTCATTAAAGTCGAGCAAAGATGTATAAGATGATGGAGAAAGAGAGGCCTAAGGCTTTGCATTGAGCCATCTCTCTATAGAAGTCGAGGAGGAGGAAGATACTTTAAGAATGGTGGGTAGGTGGGTGGGTTGGGAGAGGGGAGGCGCAGACCTAGTAAATGGCTTAAGATTTGGCTTCGGCCTTTGTGGGCTCTGAGCTCTAAACATTTTTTTTTTTTTTTTTGGGTGAGTTTTTTTATAAAAGTTAACGAAGTATATAGTTAAAAAATTGATAATAGCCGTAGATCTTATAAAAAAATTTATCGACTCTTTAGCTAAATCAAACGAAACATAAGAATGAAATTAGTTGTAGATTTTGATTAAATATATATAAATCGCATGTTTTTATTTCTTTAATTTTGTCTTTATTTGATGGGAATTAAAATCTATTTTTTTTTTTTATTTTGATAAAAGAAATTATTATCAAAGTTGAGATTTCTTTCTTTTTAATTTGAACAGTAAAAGAAGATTTTCAGTTTGTGACAGTGAAGAACACCTGGTCCCTGGATCATGGGTCATGTAAGGCAATAACTAAACACGTGAGTACTTGTACGTGTAATATATATAAGACCAATTGAAAGGGACCCAACAGACACAGATTGCACGTACGTAATTAGCTACAATACGGTGTATGAACCAGTTATGGACCCTCCAATAACACGGCTTCTTGTGGCATAAAATGATGTAGCTCACGGGGTCAGAGATGACCAAAAAATGATAAGGTCCTTTGATGTAAAAAATGGGAACTTTATGGAGATCTCGAGCGATCAGATTTGAGATTTTTTTTTTTTTTTTATTTCTTGAGTTTTTCATGTATTTTGAGAAGCATTGATAGGTGAAAATAATTTTTGAAACTATAATTTATTTAGCCCATGTTTGATACCATTAAAAATCTGATAAAATTTAATTTAATTTAAAATTAATTATTAATTTTAATAATACATTTCATTTACTTTTATCAAAATTTACTATTTAATTTTAATCTCTATCAAACATGAACTATTCAATACATTCTTCGAGAGTGAAGATTAATATTTGTTGTGAACCCAACAATTTTTTAATTAAAATTTGCCGCATGTAATTTTTACAATTTATGTAGGTGAGATTTTGAACAACGTCTGTCTAGTCTGTTATTACGTTAAATCATCTAAAATTTTAATTTTTACGAAAATAATACATGTATATATTAATATTATATTTTTAATCATGGATAACAATTTGGTTACGAAGAAATTAAAATTGGCCAAATGGAGTAAAATACACGTCCTATTTTTTTAATTTTTAAATAAAATACATGTATTTGATTTGTAAAAAAAATTCTATTCAAACGTTCCCTTATTTTGAAATGGCGCATAAAATCATTTCACATCTAGTTAGTGATTACTTTTTTATAACTTTTCCACCCGTCCCTATGTTATTCGGGTGACAGATTTATCTCTAACTTCAAATTTTTCGTGGAATCATCTCATGCCTTGCAAGAAAACATATCTTGTTTCGAATTTTTAGGGAAATTGAGAAAAGAAAAATTAGTTTACAAAGTTGGACATGTAAAGATCATTCGATGATTTAACCAAAGTTTAAATATTTCGAGTCGTTATATATTGATTATGTAGCTATAGAAAAACAATCTTGCTACATGTACATCATTTTTACATTATTGTTTACACTTTGTCACGTGACAACATATCATTGGACAGTTTAAAAAATTAAACAATTTTTCCTCTAATTCCTTTTTAAAAACACATCAAATGTCAAGGATGGTATACACTTGGAGTTTACATTTAGCATTTTTGATAGAAAAATATTGATCATTAATAGCTAACTTTTATTACTCTTATACTTTAATAAAAGCATAGAAGGTCTTGTCAAGAAAGAAAGTAGCCAAAAGTTGCGCTGCATGCCCCTTCTATTACTCTTATAATTTCTCTGCAAGAGTTGACTACCATATTAGCCAAAGTCTAAACCATGATTTTAAATCTAGTGAATAGGAGGTATTTATTAATTTTTCTTAGAATGTGATTTATTATTAGAAATAAATTACAAATTTTCAAACTTTATTTTCAATCACACATCTTAAAAATCCACAAGTATTATTAATTTATTCACCATTCATTTCTATCTACTTATTGTTGGGGTTGTAAGACTTCCTCTAAGTCTGAACTTAATACAGAATGTGAGGGAGCACAGAATGCACCAATAGAATTGATATGGAGAAGAAAATAGATATAGAAAAACAATAAAAAATGCAACAGAAATAGAAGAATAAACCAGTAGAGAAACAAAATTGAGACCAACAAGAAGAAACACAGAGAACATATTGAAAACAGGAAGGTAACTTCTTCAGCCTTTTATTTATCAAGATTTTTCATTCATACAATATGAATCAGTGGAAGAATTTTTTATTTTCCTCACCAATCTCCACTTCATATTATAGAATTTCTCTCATTCTCGAGTTGCCCCATTTCATCACTCCTAATGCAGGTATTTATAGACACAAAGAAGTATAAAAAATGGTCATTAACTAACTAATGCTCCATAATGCAGGTATTTCTGATTGATCTAGGTTGCTGGATTCTACCTTAAAGAATCATGTTTCACAATCTCTACCTTGATTCTTGAGGAGAATTGACAGGCCAATTGCAGCTGAAACCTCAACTTCACATCCTTTCAAAACATAAATGCCTTGTTGTAGGACTCATCTTATGATCACCACGGACTTTTCCATTACATTTAACACTCCACATTGAGCTTTATACACACAATCATCTTTGTCAAGTGCTCCAAGTGAGATTAGATTTCTTTTCAGTCCTGGTAAATGCCTTACTCCACTTAGAACTCTTGAAGATCCATCCCACATTTTCAACTTGATAGAATCAACACCAATCAATTCACATGTGTTGTCATTTGCCAATAGCACTTTGCTTTCATCAACCGGTTTGTAATCAATGAAAAGTTCCTTCCTTGGTGTCATATGAAATGGACAACTTGAGTCCATTATCGAAACCTTGCTATAGCTTGCTCTTGTTGTTGCAAAGATCTCAAGCTCTTCACAATCTCCAAATACAATAGCACAATCTCCATCTTACTTGTTGTTTCATTACTTCATCCACCTCTTGTTTCTTTGTAGACAATGCTTCCTAAAGTGTCATTTTTTATTACAAATCCAACACACTCTCTTTTCTTTCCTTCCTTGCACACTCAACACTTCTCCATTCATCTTACCATTCAATTTCAGGTCCAACTCCTTTGAGTAGCTTGTTGTTGCCACTTCTTTGAGGGTCAAGGATTCCTTGCTATATTTGATGGTGTCTCTTAAATGATCATAGGCTGGTGACAATGATTTTACAAGAAAATGGTTTGGTCTTCTTCCTCAATCTCGATTTCAAGATTTTCCAAATCTGAAATATGCTTTGTAAACTTATTAATGTTGTCATCATTTGACTTTGATTTATCCATCTTGAAGCCATAAAACTTATGCTTCAAATAGATTCGGTTTGGCAAAGTTTTAGTCAAGAAAAGCTCCTCTAGTTTACTCTACATTTTAAAGGATGTCTTCTCCATAATAACCTTCCTTAAAACCGTATCAGAGAGGCTAAAGATGATGATGTTTTTTGCCTTCTTCAAGGTGTCAGCCTTGGTTGAAGCATCAGATTCAGATTGCTCTTTCAAAGTTTCTTCCACCTCAAGATTGCCAATGTGTGCCATCATCTTCTCCCTCCATAGGTTGAAATCATTCTTGCCATCAAACTTTTTCACTTCAAACTTGGATGTTGACATGGTGTGATTAAAATTATGGCCAGGAATCTTTCTACACAAATGATGTGTGCGACCAGTTAGGAAGAAGAGAAAACAACATACTTTCAGACTTGATTTACACTTTGTCCCGTGACAACACACCATTAGACTGTTTAAAAAATTGAACAATTGTTCCTACAATTCCTTTTTTAATAACACATCAAATGTCAATGATGGTCTACGCTTGGGGTTTACATTTAGCATTTTTTATGGAAAAATATTGATCATTAATAGCTAACTTAATTATTTTTCTTTTTTCTTTAAACTTTAATAAAAGCATAGAAGGTCTTGTCAAGAAAGAAAGTAGCCAAAAGTTGCGCTGCATGCCTCTTCTATTACTCTTATAATTTCTCTGCAAGAGTTGACTACCATATTAGCCAAAGTCTAAACGATGATTTTAAATCTAGTGAATAAGAGGTGTATATTACTTTTTCTTAGAATTTGATTTATTATTAGAAATAAATTATAAATTGTCAAACTTTATTTTCAATCACAAATTTTTAAAATCCACAAGTACTATTAATTTATCCATCATTCATTTCTATCTACTTATAAATTACCTTTTATAAATTCTTCCCAGACAAAGGCTGACACCCATTAATTTCTCATTCTTCATTTCAACTACACATTCTTCAAATAAAATAATATACACACAAATCAAAAAAAATTCATCACTTTTCCACCACACATTCTCATATCAATCACTATTCCAAAATTTCTATTCACCTCAAAATGGGTTCAAACGGGGGAGTCTTGAATGAAATTTTTTTTTTTTTTTTTTTGAAACTCATTTTTTCTCCAATGTATTTTAACATCACGTGCTTCCAATAAAATAATTTTGCACGTAGACTCAAATTTCTTTCTTTATTTTAATCTCGTATTCTTTAAAAAATCACTATTACAAAATTTATTTTTCCTAAAAAAAAAAAAAAGGGGGCCCAAACACACCCATGGAGAGACAAAAAAGGACTACCAGTTGCGGCAGGAGAGAGAAAGAGTTAATAGTGATGCTTGATTTTGAACATTGGCGGTAGTTGTGTGGTATCATGGTTAATTCATGGATTACAGCCACAAATCTCCACATTCATTGCACAACAAATTAACTATTAGCTAGGCCCCATTTGATTTAAATAAAAAGTAATTATTTAGTAAATTTTGGTAAAATATGATAAAATATGTAATTGAAAAGTCGTGAATTTCATAAAATATTTTATTAAAATTTATTTAATCGTTTTAGCAAAATAACTAAAACGTGTTTGTAATAAGAGCTTAAACTTTTAGGTAGATTCATACGTATATATAACACATTTTTCCTTATATATAGATACTGGATTTATATTTTTCTCGTCAAAATCTATCGCGTGAACAATTCATTTAAATAGATGGCAACGGGATTTAACTCATGATTTTTGTCTTTCTTATACCATTTCGTATTATTTAATCTAAATAAAAATTTAATCTTTTTAATGCAGTCACATTTATGGAAATGTGTCAATCCTTGAATCTTTTACCCCAATTGTCACCCGAGCCCAAACTTATGTTAATTTTTAGTTAAAGTCCACAATTCTATTAAATCTCTTTAAGGCTGGCAATTTTCTTCAAAAGAAGGGGGTGGTGGGGGTGGGGTGGGGTGGGGGGGGGGGAACAGAATTTGAAGTTTCCCAAAATTT
The DNA here is from genome assembly GCA_019097785.1 of Fraxinus excelsior. Classification (NCBI taxonomy): domain Eukaryota; kingdom Viridiplantae; phylum Streptophyta; class Magnoliopsida; order Lamiales; family Oleaceae; genus Fraxinus; species Fraxinus excelsior. The sequence goes on along the minus strand of CM032623.1, from coordinate 18,299,477 downwards.
CTAGAGTTTTCAAAGAGTTTTTATTTGTAAAAATAGGTCTGAAACGGAAATATTTGCACTTCAGAAGTTTTCATCCAACCTATATAGTACAAGACTACAGAATAAACAATTTTTAACTTTTTTATTTTTTACTTAATTCTATTCTTAAATGGTTTGTAAGTGCTGTAAAAGTAATATTTGACTCTCCATTTACCTTTTTGATCTAATTACGAGAGATGTAAATCCCTAAAAATAGTAAAAGGTATACTTGAATGTGAGTATTAGAATTACAACTAAATGCATAAATGAAGATAAATGACAAATATAATACATAAATTAATGTGAATGTTAATTAATTTAAAATTAATACTAATGAATATATACGTGACAATAAATATTAAATCATTTTCAATTAAGTGAGATTTGATGCTAATTGGCATACATGAACGTGAATAATGAACTGCATTCTTAAACGTGAATTTCTAATCACTACAAAAAAACATGGCTTTAAGCAAGGATTTTTCGTTCTTGAAACCACGATATCCGTTGCTATTACTCTTTATCAACGGAATGTTAGCAACTACAAATCCGTTGTTAATTTGAGGATTGTTATTAGTTACCAACTAATTGCGTCGTAGGTAAAGAATAAACATTTTACTCCGTTGGTAAAGTGTGAACCTTTTACCAACGGAAATTTCATGGTAAAAATCTTAATCATTACCAACCGATTTTCCGTTGGTAAATATCTACCATTACAATTGGTAAAAGTGAGTGTTGTAAATGGCGGCATAGGTGCGAAGCGTGGCAAAAAATATATTTATTTATTCTTTTATTATTTTTTAATAATTATAATTTTTTTAACTTTTAGTCAACTGAATTGAAAGGTCCAAAAATTTGTTTAATCATTTATTAGACCACTAATTTATAGAGGCCATCTCTAAAGATTTCGTTATAAACTTTTGACGTGGAATAAAAATTTCTTTGGTTTGACATTATTAAAATATATTAATACCATTGACGGATTTTTCGTAGGTAATGTGAATTAATCATCCCATACGGAATTTTTGTTGGTGAAGAAATTTATTTTTATTTATTTATTTTAAAAAAATTAATTACCCTCCACCTACGGATATTCTATAGAAGAATGTTTGAATTTTTTAATTATTAAAATTGATTGATATTAGCAACAACAATTTCGTATATGAACTACTCTTCGCCCACGAAAAAATTTGTAGGTGAAAGGTTGATACATTTTTTAGAAAAAAAATAGAATTACATAACCTACGAAAATGTTGTTGGTAAATGGTAAGTATATTAAATAACAACATTAGGCACAGAATATCCGTTTATGAAGAGCTACAACTTTCACCAACAATTGGTGATTTTCGTAATTAAAAGTCTTAACACTTTTACAAATGGATTGTATCCATTGGTAATTATCCGTATATGAAAAATTGATTTTTAGTAGTGAATTAATATTAATTAAATGAATATGAATGTTAATTAATTGAGAATTAATAATAAGGACAAAGACGCGACTATGAAGTTCTAATTAATATTAAATAAATAAATGTTAGTATTAATTAATTTATAATTAATAACATATAGAGAATACATGCACGAATAATGATTTTATAGTATTTATTACAGTTTGTAAATTAAATATATATTGAAAAATTAAAAGTAAGGTATTATTGAAATAATTGAATTGTAGTAAAGCTACAATCGTTCAAAAATTTATTCTCACTTGATGTAATATTTAATATATTATAGATATATATAATTCCAGTATACCAAACTTGCTAAATTAACCCTTCCATAACACACTTCGAAGCATTATAATACCATATCATTATTTGCTTATTGAATTCGAATCAGTACCAAGCTACTTGCCCTTTGAAGATAGTCTCGAAGAAGATTTTCGTATGAGTCATATAAATTACATTGTTGTTATATTGTCGTATTTAGAAAATCATTTTTAAAAATCTTATGTACGAAAGACTGTTGACTCCACATTTTTCAAAGGCAAACAAGAGTGGTCATTTGCAAACCTTAAAAACCCTATGCCCCGTGTTTAGTAAGATTAAAATTAAAATTTTAATTTAAGTCCTCGATTGATAGAAATTAAAAATTAGATTTTAATCTAAATTAAAGTAAATAATTAATTTCAATCACATATTTTATAGGATCATCAACTTTTCAACTACACATTTCATCAGTTTTAATCAACATTTTGATTTTAATCTCCACCAAATAGTGGGAAAATCAAAATCAACAATTAATTTTAATTATATATTTTATATTTTATAGTTGCCTTCCTTTGAAAACTCTCTAATATTTGACCTATTAGATTAGACCTCTTACCATTCATTAATTCTCAAAAGGAAAATTTCTTACCATATATTACATTATTCTTATATTGTCATATTTAAAAAAAGTCATAATAAAAATTCTTATGTCTAGTACGGGGAACAATTAGCCTTGCATTTCTCTAAGATAATACAGAGTAATCGCTTTGCAAATATCTAATGACAGTGGGCATGTTTGAGCCCCATTTTTAATGTATAATGCATTTTGGAATAATAGATTAATAGAGAATGTGTGGTTAAAAAATAATTTTTTTTTTTAAAATTTGAGTATAATATTTTTTTATTGAAGAATGCGGTGATTGATGAGAGAGAGAGAGAGAGAGAGAGAGAGAGAGAGAGATGTATTTTGAGAAAAATGGGGATCAAACAATAAAAAGCAAAATATTGCATATACTTATCTACCTTCGAAAACTCTAAAAAAAAAACTTACCTACTTAGAACTAGTTTTGTTAGTTATAACCCACATTAGACATTTTCCCATTCATTAATTCCCCAAAGGTAAATTTCTTGTCAATAATTTGTTTTCATTATGTCTCAAATTATTGGTTTTATAGGTAAGATATACATTCTTTGAATTGAGAAACTCATGCATGCATGTTATATACATATCATAATTATCATTCCAGCTGTGAGAGGCTGATCCCTTTATGGGACCCTGTAATCAAATGATCTAAGATATAACAATAATAATGTTTGTCCCACAATTATAACTTAGGTTAAAAACAATTAATATTGTTGATGTGATGTTAATTAATATCGTTAACTACTCACAGCAGTTGCATAATTGCATTTGCTTTGCATGGATAATAATGACACTGATAATTATAATGAATTTTTGATGATTATGGTTGGGAGTTGACCCTTTCATTACCCTAGACCTGTAGCTTTCAATGACTTATTAACGCTAATTCAAATAGGAGCGAAGTCAAGATTGGACTATTAAAAGTAAAATAAAATAAAATAAAATAATTAACTAGATGATATGAAAAATAATATTTTATAAAGAAAATATAAATAGGCTGGCTTGGCCTGGTCCGGGCCCAGGTCAGCCCACCTAAATTCGCCCCTGATTCTAACAAAGAGAGTATGGAAAGGTAGATGAAGGGATCGGACAGAGCTACAAAATTATGAAATGACACGTTAGATCATATTTTGAGCTATACAAGTATAAAATAATAATAATAAAATAAACTTTGTTGACCTCAAAAAATGGTCCCAACACGTGGCCAACAGAAAATTAGAAAATCACGTCTTTGTAAACCGAATTGCGATAAACGCAAATCAAGTTACTGATTATATTGGTGAATTAATGAAGATAATGATTTGAAGTATATAACAAGTTGTAAGGCGATTAATTGATTGATAAAAGGGGGTCGGCCATGGAGTGTAGTCGAGAGAATTAAGATTTTTTTTTTTAATGTGTAAACTTCCATTACCCTTCACTGTGAGGAGTGTTGACCTATAGTTGATGTCTCGTTTTGATTATTACAAACAAATCATGTTTATTATTAGTAAATTGATTTTGAGCAGTCATAGTGATTATTGTATAAGAACTTATTTGATAGCACAAGTTCGAGATCAAGAAAATCAAGACCCAAGTCGATGAACAAATCAAGAAATGCACATCAAGCTACTTAAACTTAGCACCTAAACGTGTTTACGATTATATGTAAATGTAACACATTTTTATACTTGGCAATGCAACGTGATATGCTCAAAATCATAAAATTGCAAAAACTCTCGATACAAATGTTTTTTACAAAAATAAAAACAAAAAGATATATCTTTTTCAAAAGCAAAATCGAAGCACACTTTTAAAATATGCTTAACACCTTAAAAAACATTTGTTAACGTCTCTCCAATTCCTACATTGATGCAAAATTAAAACGATGATGTTTCGGGCCAAACTGGCTGTACCGGACGTCCGGCACTCTTAATGGACGTTTGGTAAAGCCAATTTTTGGCCAACGGTCATTTTTCCAACGTTCTATTTTTCTGACAAAATTTAACGGATATATGACCGTCCGGTAAAGTGCGTCCTGTAAAACAAAATTTTTGATCGTTTAAAGGTTATAAATACCTCACCATTCCTTCACTTGAAAAATAACTCTTGAGCATTAAAGTGAGACATTTATTGATCTTATCTACATTATTTTTCATCATTTTAGAAGATCAATAACATCAAAATTCTTGAGAAACTTTTGAGTAATTAAACTTGTGAAAATCCTTTGTTCATCAAAAAGTTTTTCATACCAACACTTTGAGTTAAACTCATTGTCATCTATAGAAGTGCTTGTCTCTTCTCTTTTTGTTATCAATCTTGATTCTATCATTCATCAAGAAGAGAAGTTTTCACTTGTATATTCATTTACGAATTGAGGGTCGTGTTGAGGTCCCGGAAAGCTCAATATTGTAAAAGGATCGATGCTCCTTGGTTGTAAGTCATCAGAAGCTATGTAAACGGTTGGATTGCACCACAAGTCAATTAACATAGTGAAAATGGCATTACTCGTGACGGAGAGTTTGCTAACGGGGGACGTAGATCATTGCATTGGATCGAACCTCCATAATATATCGTTTGCACTCTCTATCCCTTTTACTTAACATTTTTACCTTGTGCAAACTTATTTCAATTATCTACGTGCATATTTGAGTTTGATTTGTTTCACTATCATTTGTGTAATTATTAGATTAAAATCTTGTGTAGTTAACGAAAAAGTTTTAAGAACCAATTAACTCCCCCTCTTGGTTTGCCAATCTTGGGTTTTCAATTTGTATTAGAGCTCGGTACTCACTATTTTAAAGATTTCACAATCTTGAGTTATGGCTAACACCGTTTTTCAAAATCTTGAGGGATACTCCACAAACCGACCCCCTTTCTTTGATGGCACAAATTACAATTATTGGAAGGCTAGAATGATGATTTATGTTCAATCTATTGACTATAATGTTTGGGAAATCATTGAATTTGGTCCATATGTGCCCGTAAAACCTATCAAAATTGATGGCAAACCCGATCAAAGTATTTCTAAATCTAGAGAATACTATGATGAAGATGATAGGAGAAAATTATCATTAAATGCTAAAGCCAAGAACTTACTTTACTGTGCTCTAGATAAGAATGAATTTAATAGAATTAGTACATGTAATTCGGCTCATGAAATTTGACGTGCTCTTGAAGTAACTTATGTTGGAACAAACAAGGTTAAAGAAACTAAAATAAATATGTTGGTTAAAGATTTTGAAAACTTCTTTATGAAACGAGATGAGCCTATAGTTGATATGATTACCCGCTTTACCGACATTGTGAATGGCCTAAAAGGTTTTGATCAAAAATATACTAACGGTGAACTTGTGAGCAAAATGCTTAGGTCTCTTTCGGAGGAATGGTCCCCCATACGGATGCTCATTGAAAACACAAAGGATGTCAATTCATATTCTTTAGAAGAACTATATGGGATATTGATGACCTATGAGCTCAACAATGCCGAAATCAAAGAAAAAATAAGGAGAAGTAAGGAGGAATCAAAAGAAGCTCCCAAGAGACAAATTGCTCTAAAATCGGCAATGGATGAAGAACCATCAACAAGAAACATAAGTGGTGATGAGCATGATGATTTAGTCCTCCTTGTCAAGAAATGGAAAGGCTTCTGAAATAATAAAAAGTTTCAAAGAAGAGATGACAAAGAAGAAGAGAAAAACAAGAAAATCATTTGTTATGAATGTGACAAACCCGGTCACAAAAGAATGGAATGTCCAAACAAAAGAAAGAGCTTCAAGAAAAAGGCATTTCAAGCTATTTGGATGATAGTGATGATGAAGAGCAAAATGAAAGCGACGATCAAAACGAAGTTGTCAACATGGGTTTCATGGCCATCGAAGATGAGGTACCAAGCAAAATAAAAAGCAAATGGTTTTTGGATAGTGGATGTTCAAAGCACATGATCGGAGATTGATCACTACTTTCAAATTTCAAGGCTAAGGATTGAGGTCATGTAACGTTTGGAGAGAATGCAAAGGGGAAGATAATTGGCATTGGAAACATCGGTAATCACCTATCCCCCTCTATTGAAAATGTTTTATTAGTCGATAACCTCAAACATAATTTGCTAAGTATTAGCCAATTGTGTGATAGAGGTTATAATATAAAATTCGATTCCTCTAAATGCCTAATTAAGGATGCTACATCAAAAGATGTTATTTTCATAGGAAGCCGAAACAAGAATGTTTATATCATTAATATCGAGCATGATAATTATGAACATTGTTTACTTGGTCTTAAAGACGAAACTTGGCTTTGGCATAGAAGACTTGGTCATGGAATATGGAACTTATTTCAAAAATTTCTAAAAATTATTTTGTAAAAGGATTGCTAAGTTTGAAATTTGAAAAAGACAAAATGTGTGATGCATGTCAATTTGGAAAATAAGTCAAAAACTCTTTTAAACATAAAGTATTTTCATCAACAACAAAACCATTGCAACTTCTCCACATGGATCTCTTTGGACCATCAAGAACGGTTAGGCTAGGTGGTAAATACTATGCTTTCGTTATTGTTGATGATTTTTCAAGATTGACATAGGTAATATTTTTAAGCTTAAAGGATGAAGCCTTAAAGGCTTTCAAACATTTTTGTAAGAAAGTGAAAAATGAAAAAGGTCTTACTATCACTACCATTAGAAGTGACTATGGTAGAAAATTTGATAATCTTACATTTGATGATTTTTGTAACGATAATGGATATGAACATAATTTTTCGGCTCCTAGAACTCCTCAACAAAATGGTGTAGTAGAAAGGAAGAATCGCACATTACAAGAAATGGCTCGGACCATTAAATGAAAACAATCTTCCAAAATACTTTTGGGCCGAAGCCGTTAATACCGCATGTTATATCATAAATAGAGTTATGGTTAGTCGCAAGAAAACTAAAACTCCATATGAGTTTTGGAAAAATAGAATCCCTAACATTAATTATTTCAAAGTGTTCGGTTGCTAATGTTTCATCTTAAGCACAAAAGACAATTTGGGAAAGTTTGATTCAAAATCCGATATTGGAATTTTTCTTGGCTATTCATCGACTAGTAAAGCATATAGAGTTTTTAACAAAAGAACTCTAGTCGTTGAAGAATCAATGCATGTTACCTTTGATGAAACTAATTTACTTGATCAAGAGAGAGGTATTGATGATGATATAGGTTTGGAAACTCCTCTCGAACAAATGAATATTCAAGACAAAGAAGTACCAAATGAGGAGCAATCTAATAAATCAACGATCAAGGAGGAGAAGAAATTCCAAACAAAGCTCAAGTAGAATCTACATTGCCAAAAGAATGAAAGTTCGTCTCATCTCACCTAAAGGAGTTAATTATCGGAGATCCATCAAAAGGTATCATTACTAGAACTTCTCTTAGAAATCATCTAGGTAGTTGTGCATTCATATCACAAATCGAACCTCAAAAACAAGACATGCATATTGTTCAAATTTATGTTGATGACATTATTTTTGGTGCAACAAATATTCATTTTTGTGAAGAATTTTCTAAAAACATGAGCGTGGAATTTGAAATGAGTATGATGGGCGAACTCAAATTTTTTCTCGGACTTCAAATTAAACAAACATGTGATGGCATTTTCATAAATCAAAGCAAGTACGTATTAGACATGTTAAAAAGATTCGAAATGAATGATCTAAAATCGATGAACACTCCGATGGGCACTTCCATAAAGCTTGACAAAGATGATCAAGACATCTCTGTTGACATCACCAAAGATCGAGATATGATCGGATCCCTTCTTTATTTAACCGTAAGTAGACCCGATATTATGTTTAGTGTATGTTTATGTGCTCGATTTCAATCAAATCCTAAGGAATCCCACCTTAAAGCCGTAAAAAGAATTTTTAGATATCTTAGTAAGACTCAATACTTAGGGCTTTGGTATCCAAAACAAACTCATTTTGATTTACTTAGTTACTCGGATGCTGATTGGGCCGGGTGTCAAGTTGATCGAAAAAGCACTAGTGGCACTTGTCACTTTCTTGGTTTTGCTTTAGTTTCATGGTTTAGTAAGAAACAAAATTCCGTGGCCTTGTCTACGACCGAGGCAGAATATATTTCCGCCGCAAGTTGTTGTGCTCAAGTGCTATGGATGAAACAAACTCTTAGCGACTATCATCTATCATATAATCACATTCCTATCATGTGTGATAATACTAGTACTATCAATTTGTCTAAAAATCCTGTTTTACACTCTCGGACGAAACATATTGAAATTCGACATCACTTTTTAAGAGATCGTGTTTAAAATGGTGATATTTCACTTGAATTTGTGGATACCAAACATCAACTAGCTGATATTTTCACAAAACCTCTTCTACTCGATCATTTTTCGACTATTAGAAGGGGTTTGGGACTTATCGAATTAAAATGACTCTTTTATATTCCCTAACTCTCGAAAATATTTCACATTTAATAATTCTCATACTCCTTTTATTTAAAAAAAGTATATATATATAGCGGACATCCGGTAAGATAGACAAATTTTTTTCTTCCTGCACTTTTTAGCGGACGTCCGGTACATGTCGATTGCAAATCTTAAAATCGCGATTTCTACTTCATTTCTTCACTTCTCTCAAAGTTTTGCACTCTCCTCACCAAAAATCGTCAGTCCTAGTCTATTGCATCCATTCTTGATTCTAAAATCTCGATTTTAACACAAATCTCAATTCCATTTTCGGAATTTTCCCATTTTTCCCAAAATCCGAGCCCTAATTTTCAAATTTTCGATTTTCACCTCCGTTCATGCTCAAATGCCATCTCTAAATCTGCAAATCCACCATTTTACCAATGCTTCAACAACTCTAGATCATCTATTTACAGTTTTCCAAAATTTTGCCTCAAAATCAAACTCTTCATTACCATTTCTACTCGAAAATTCCCTATTTTCTTTACAATATCGACTTCTCGGGGCAAGGGCAAGAGATTGAAGAAAACGGTTCAACGTCTACATCCGTCTCCATCATCCGGAGAGGAAAACATGGATCTCAATTCCAACTCCGAGCCGATGCTGAACCCTTTCGAGAGGACACCCATTCTAATAAGTAAAAACGTTGATTTTCTCTCTTTTACTCTTGATGCCCCCGCTTTTCGAATTGAAGATTTTTTTTACAAATATGGGCTGGTGTCCATCAGTCAATCAATGCTAGGATCTCCATATCTTTACTGGTGTGCTAGGGATGTGACTACGTAGGTATGTAGAGGCAGCGTTGGCAGTGTGTTGTCTTGTCAATCATTTCGCCTGATGCTGGTTGACTAATTGCCTCGCCAGGGATGAGTTCGTATTGGGGCCTCTACGAAAGGGGATCGGATGAGCAGGTCTTAGGTTGTTTTCGCCTCAGCATGCTATTTCGTCTCGGCACGCTATATGCGAACTTCGTCAGCTCACCACGTGACGCATCTATTTTACGATTATTTATATGAGTAACATCAGTCCCCTAAGTCCAGATATGATTATTTATATGATGCTTCGACTTTGAACTGTAGGTTCGACTTTGAACTGAATTATCATGGAGCGACCTATCTTGCATCAATCAAGGCGGTTTCCTGCGGATCTGACGAGACATAGAGACAAAACCTTTGTGTGTGGACGAACCGCATCTAGAAAATGAGCCTTTTGCTGAATGGCCGAACTCTTACATGTTATTGGGGATGGTTTCTCACTTTTGTCTAGGTGCACGCGTCGGATGCATGGGTTACATGGGCTAATCTGGACCCTTGATTTAAACCTAAATGGGCTAATCAATCAACAAGTCATAAATGCTAGGATCTCCATACTTTACTGGTGTGCTAGGGATGTGACTGCGTAGGTATGTAGAGGCGGCGTTGATAGTGTGTTGTCTTGACAATCATTTCACAAGGCCTACTACTAGTTGACTGATTGCCTCGCCAGGGATGAGTTCATATTAGGACCTCTACGAAAGGAGATCGGATGAGCAGCTCTTAGGTTGGTTTTGCCTCAGCACGCTATTTCATCTCGGCACGCTATATGCGAACTTCATTAGCTCGCCGCGTGGCACATCTATTTTATGATTATTTATATGAGTAAAATCAGTCCCCTAAGTCAACGTATGATTATTTATATGATGCTTGGACTAGAGGTGACAAACGAGTCGAGCCGGCTCGGCTCGGCTTATTGCCCACAAACTCGAGCTCGTTGCTCGTTATAAAATGAGCCGAGCTTCTGCTCGGCTCGTTGCTCTTGGGCGAGCTCGGCTCGGCCCATGAGCTTGTCTTTTACGAGCCGAGCAGAGCCGAGTGGCTCGCTTTTTTTGAATTTTAACTTTTTAACAAAAAAACAAGCCGAGTAGGCTCGGCTCGTGCTCAATACAAGTCGAGTAGGCTCGGCTCGGCTCGGCTCGGCTTGTAAGTCGCTACAGTATGAGTCGAGCCGACGAGCCACTCGGCTCGATTGCCATCACTAGCTTGGACTTTGAACTGTAGGTTCGATGTGGGCGAGGCGTGTTCTTTTCATTTCCTACTGAATTGTCGTGGAGCGACCTATCTTGCATCAATAAAGGTGGTTTCCTACGGATCTGACAAGACATGGAAACAAAACCTTCGTGTGTGGGCGAACTGCGACTAGAAGAGGAGCTTTCTACTGAATGGACGAACTCCTACATGTTATCGAGGCTCCCCAGCCGATTCGCTTAGGTGTTTTGGTAATTACTGGTTTCCAATGGGTAACAGCTGGATATTCTAGTCATTCCCAAGGTTTGAGCGACGTGCGCATTTAATGCGCAATGATGATGGTTTCTTACTTTTGTCTAGGTAAACGAAAATTTCGAATGCTTAGGTTACACGGACTAATTTGGACCCTTGATTTAAACCCAAATGGGCATCTTTTGGTTTCTACGTAGATGGTGGGGTTATAGGTGGAGGGTCCAGATCAAATCATAGAAATATCTGACGGTGGGGATTCGTCCGCCAAGCCTATATAAGGATTTGAGAATCTACTTTTTCATGTTTTTCCACTTTTTGAAAATCCTGCGAAGCCAAGTGTTTGAAACCTTTGTACGTTTGAGGCCATCATCCTTGTAGTTGTTGGTGATTGGCTGTGTCTCTTTACTTCTAGTTTCTCGGAGGTTTAGGTTTTTAGAGTTTGTGTAAGTATTTTCCTATATTGAGGTGCTCTTTTCTTTTTTTCTTGATTTTTAATGGCTTCTTCGTTGAAGAGGAGTACTGGTGAGGGCCTTTCTGAAGTAGATATGGCCTAACCTGCGTAGAGGCTGGGATACCTCCAATGATTCCTACCGAAAGGATTATGGAAGCGATGGGGGTATCCATAGTATAGGGGTGAACCGTGAGGACTCTACTGACAGTAGCATTAGGTGGGTGGGCTTCTTTATGGCCTACTGACATAAAGGAGGGGAAACTGAAGACCTTTAGGAAGACGTATGGGATTCCTGATAACATAGAATTGCTCATTTTGACCAAAGAAGAGATGGCTTGTTTTCCCATAGAGAGGTGCGTAGCAGTGAACGAAGAGATTTTGCCCGGGGTTGAGATTGCCCTTGCACCCATTTTTTAGGTTTATCCTTAGGCAATACAACCTAGCCCCAACCCAATTAGTGCCTAATGTATGAAGCCAACTGGCTGGGGCTTTCCTTTTCTAGAAGGAGGTCACACTTGGCGAGGATATGCCTCTCTATATTTTCCAAACACTTTTTCAACCTCGAGTTTCCAGTGGTGGTAGTGAGTATAAATGGTGGTATTGTATGAACCTTTGGGGCTCACATTCCCCATTCATCCGGTGGACCCCTACGTCTATAAAAAACTGGAAGTCTTCTTGGTTTTTGGTGAGGGGTCGCTGGCAAACTTTTGAAGGGGATGTGGTCCCAGAGATTACTATGCCGACCCAGTACCATGAGTATAGTAAGTCAAGCCTTATTTCTCTCATATGCTGTTGTTTTTTATCTAATACTGAACTGACGTTACAACTCTTTTGTAGCTGCGGTTAATCGATTTCGGCTTGAACCATTGTAGTGGGCTGCAGTAAGGGCGATTTACGCGTTGCCTATCGATATGAGGCATTTCAAGAATGTTGTCGCCAAGAGGACCCTGTTTGTCATCCACCAATTAATGGCTACAAAATGTAATAATCGGTTTGGCTTCGTTAATGAAATCATTTCATCACGATCGACCCTAACTTCCTCTTTGTTTGTAGGTTAGCATGACAATAAGGAAAAGGTAAAACCCAACCTTTTCCAACTAAGGAGCCTCAGGGAGGCTCAGAGGTAGAAACCCTTAAGTAGAAGTTCGACTACTTAAAAAACCAAAGGGATGAGTTGGCCCATCTCTCAAGGGTAAACCCCTTCATCCTCTATCGAAATCGGGAGAAAAGGTTAAGGAAAATAAGAAAGAAAATGGGAAGGGTGAGGCCTCTGAGGTCAGGCCCTCGAAAATAAAACTCGTTCTTTCCAAGAATATTAGGCCCCCTTCCCCACCCAAACACCAATCCACCCTGGATGAATAGCTGACTCATCCCATTCTTGCTGAGCCCATCTCCGCTTTCAAGATGGTTGAGGTTGAAGAGTCAGTAGAAGAACGGGCCAGCTTACTGGGGAAAAAGAGGAAGGATGCTGAAGCGAGTGTTCTCAGTGAGGATAAGGCCCAAAACTTCTTGGAAGGGAGGTCGGACGAGATCGCCACCGCAGTTATGAAAATGCTCCCCATTGAGGATCAGCCACAAGTACTGGACCGATAAGTATTCGACCTATACTGAAACTTGTGATGTAGCTGACCTAATGGAAGTTGGGCTCACATTGCAGGCTCGCTCTCAAAGTTTTATGATTAATGCCCAAATGAAGGCGAAGCGAATGCAAGGGCTCGTTCAAGATTATTACAATCGAGCCCAAGATGTCGAGTACGCTACCATTAAGGCCAAAGCCGAGGCTTCCAGTACTGTTAAGGCTGCAGATGCCTCCAAACTAAAGTGCCCTGAGGTCATGTCCAAGGTGGAAGCTATTTTGAAGGAAAAAGGGGCCTTAAAGGAGGAGGCTCATCTGTGTAAAGCTAAAGTGAATGTCCTGACCAAAAGGATGGAAAACTCGAATAACTTGTAGAAGATTGCCTCAATAGCTCTGGAGGCCGCTAACAAAGAAAAAGGGGAGTTGAAGGCTCATATTGCCGAGCTTACTATCGAAGTTGCTACTTTGGCGATCAACTTAAAAAGGCTAAGGAGGAAGTGGTGCATGACTAAATGGCCATCTTTTACAAAATGACTAAGTACGAAGGGCTCGAAATCCATTGGATGAGGGTCGCCTACAATGAGGTTTTCGATAAGCTTTCTGAGCTCCACCCCCAACTCGACTTGGCTGCTATGAAAGGGACATTTCTTCCTGTTGAGCCTTCTACCCCCGCTCCTAAGGCTGATGATTCGGTGGATGAGGTCAACGCTCATGAAGAGGAAAATCCTCAAGGCGGAGCTACTTAGTATAAGCATTCCTCCATTGTATTCATTTATTACTTCTTCCATTGTAACTTAATGTTTGATTCATAAGAAAATTTTGCCCTTATTTGATGCCTTATGATTTTAGCGGGTTCTAGCTCATATTTATAACAAACTTGTAATGTGCGTTGGCTCGCCATAATGAACCCTCCATGAACTTTCGGCGATCTCATGGGTTCGTCATGAGTTGAGCTCGTCACATTTAATAGGGTGGTCTGAGCATAGGCTCACCATATATTAACCGTTGGAGGAGATGCATATGAGCTCGTCATACTTAGCAATAACTATATGAATCATAATTAATTAATTAATTTGATGGAGATATGGGCTCGCCATATATTAACCGTTGATGGAGATGCGTATGAGTTCATCATACTGAACAATAATTTATGAACTTCCCATAATTAGTTAATTTGATGGAGATATTAACTCTCTATATATTAACCATTGATGGAGATGCTATGAGCTCATCATACTTAACAATAACTTATGAACTTGTCATAATTAGTTAATTAATTTGATGGAGATATGAGCTCGCCATATATTAATCGTTGATAGAGATGCGTATGAGCTCGTCATACTTAACAATAACTGTATGAATCATAATTAATTAATTTGATGAAGATATGGGCTCGACATATATTAACTGTTGATAGAGATGTGTATGAGCTCGTCATACTTAACAATAACTTATGAACTTGTCATAATTAGTTAATTAATTTGATGGAGATATGTGCTCGCCATATATTAACCGTTGATGGATATGCATATGAGCTCGTCATACTTAACAATAACTTATGAACTTGTCATAATTAGTTAATTTTATAGAGATATGGGCTCGCCATATATTAACCGTTGATGGAGAATTTTTATTGATTATAAACAGTGCATACATAAAACGAGACCTTACTGGTAATACATTCGTAGGTGTTCCACATTCCATGGGTAAGGTTGCATTTTCCCATTGAGATTCTCGATCGTGAAGGTCCCGGGTCTGACTTTATCTGTGATACGATAGGGACCCTCCCAATTTGGGCCCAATATGCCTACTCCCGGCTCTTTTGTCGACAAAAATACCTTCTGAGTACTAAATCGCCTCTCTAAAATGATTTTCGTTTAACTTTGCGGTTGTAGTACCGTATCATCTTTTTCTGGTAGATGGGTAGCTTGACATGCGAAGCATCCCTCCTTTTATCAAGAAAGTCGAGCCCACAACATTTTATTTCTTCGTTGGAAACTTCATTGAATTGCGATCTTCAGGCCATGACAAGCCAACTTCAACAAGGCTCATAGCCTCCGCACCATAAGCCATGGAAAATGGGGTCTCTCCAGTTGCTGTGCGGTTGGTAGTGCGTATCGCTCATAGCACGTGAAGGAGTTCATCCACCCTGGCTCCCTTCGACTCGTCCAACTTCTTTTTCATGAGGTGTTTTATCTTTTGTTGACTGCCTTGACTTGACCATTTGCTTGAGGGTGATGGGAGGATGAGAAATGCTTCTTTATACCCAGTTCCTCACACAAATCTCGAAGCTTTTTGTTGTCAAACTGTCATCCATTGTCTGTGACTATTGAATGGGGAATTTCTAATCGGCATATGACGTGTTTCTATAAGAATTTTGACGTATGCGCTTCAGTGACTTTTGCTAAAGGTTCGGCCTCAACCCAGTTGGTGAAGTAATCAATGGCAACAATTATGTAACTCGAGCCCATTCTTCCCTTTGTCATGGGTCCTATCAGAGTGACCCTCTATTTTGCAAAGGACCATGGACTGGATACTACCATTAGCTCTTGTGATGGTTGCATTTGAATGGAGGTGAAGCGCTGGCACTTATCGCATATCTTTACAAATTGAAGGGCATCCTTCTTCAAGGTTGGCCAATCGTAGCCCTGCCTCATTACTTTATGAGCTTGTACTGTGGTTGCCACATATTTCTTTGTGGATCTCCCTCATCACATAGCCCGCTTCATCTCTCCCCGTACAACTTAGGAGGGGCATCGAAATCCCCATTTTGTATAGGATTTCATCCTTAAACACATAATGTGCAGCCTTACGCTTGAGTTTACAGGCTTCTTCCTTATCCTCTGGCAAGGTGTGGTTGTGAAGATATCCTATGATGGGCCGCATCCATTGGGAGATTTCTCGGACCCACATTACCTCATCCGTCTTGGTTGTGGAAGGTCTGGGGAGGTTCTCCAGAGGCACAAACTTCAGTAATTTCGAATCTTTGCTGCTTGCCAGCTTTAATAGAGCATCTACGTGTAGGTTCTCAGTTCTTGGGACCTGGGTCGATTCGAACTTGTCGAAGCAGGGAATTAATTCCATTACTTTTTTTTCAAGTAGGTAACCATGCCTTTGTCCTTGGCCGCAGAGTTGCCATTGACTTGGCTTACGACTAGCTACGAATCACTTCAGACTGCTAAGTTTTTTACTTGCATTTCCCTAGCTAACCTGAGGCCTGCTAGTAGCACCTCATATTCAGTAGCATTGTTGGAAGTTTTGAATCCGAACCGTATTGCACAGTTGAGCTTGTGGCCATATGGGCTTTATAGCAGCACTTCTACCCTCGAGCAAGTTTCTCCGGCAGACCCATCTACAAATAATGTTCAAACTGGAAGTTGTGTCAGTTCCATTTGTACATTGAGGTCCTTTGCTTCTATGAATTCGGTAATAAAATATGCCACTATTTGTTCCTTTATTGCGGTCCGAGCTGATACATGATGTCGAACTCACTTAGGTCTATAGCCCATTTCATAAGCCTTCCACATGCGTCTGGTTTTTGGAGCACTTACCTTAGGGAGAGGCTCGTCAGAACTTTTATGCTATGTGCTTGGAAGTAGGGCTTTCACTTTCTTAAAGCAATCATGAAGGACAAAGCGAGTTTTTCTACGTCCTGTAACGGGTCTCTGCTGGTAGGAGGGCTTTGCTAACATAATATACCGACAGTTGGGTGTTATCTTCTTCCTGCACAAGTACTGAACTCACTGTGTCAGCACTTACAACCAAGTATAATAATATAGTTTCCATTTCCCTGGCTTTCAGAGGAGGGGGGCTTGTCCCATGTGCTTTTTCAGCCCTTAGAATGCCTCTTCACATTCTTTGTTCTAGTGATACCTCCCTCTTCTCTTTAGGGCTTTGAAAAAAGGGAGGCACCTGTAGTTGTTTTAGAAATGAATCGATTCAGTGTAGCAAGACGTCCTGTTAGACATTGTACCCCCTTTGGCTTGTTAGGAGACCTCATATTCAATAAGTCTTTGATCTTTTCAGGATTAGCCTTAATGCCTCGCTAGTTTACCATGTAACCCAGCAATTTTCCTGAGGCAACTCCAAAAGCACATTTTGATGGGTTCAGCTTCATGCGATACTTTCTTAAGGTGTTGAAGGTTGTCCGTAGATACTCTACATGATTTGCTGATCTAAAACTCTTTACCAGCATGTCGTCGACATATACTTCCATTGTGTTACCCAATAGGTCCGAGAACATCTTGTTGACTAGTCTTTGGTAGGTTGCTCCAGCATTCTTCAAACTAAAATACATGACTTTGTAGCAATACATTCATCGGTCCGTGATGAAAATGTGTGTTCCTCATCAGTAAGATGCATGTGGATTTGATTATACCCTAAATAAGCATCTTGAAGCTCAACAACTCGTGCCCTGTAGTGGAATCGACTAACGGGCCGATCATTGGGAGTGGAAAGCTATCCTTTGGGCATGCCTAGTTAAGGCTGGAGAAATCTATGTAGACCATCCATTTACTGTTAGCCTTCTTTACTAGAATTGGGTTAGATATCCACTTTGGGTACGATGCCTCCCTGACGAACCTATTGGAAACGAGCCTATGCACTTATTCTTTCAGCATAACCTACCGCTCTAGGTTAAGACCTCTTCTTTTTTGTTTATGAGGGGCGAACTTTGGATTTGTTTTGAGTTGTTGGAGCTAATTTTGGGATCAATACCCACCATATCTTAATGTTTCCATGCAAACACATCCAGGTTATCGATTAGGAAACTCTTGAGCTTGGCTTTCATTTCTGGTTCGAGCCCTTTGCCAACTTGCAGTGACTTTGCGGGGTCGTCCGGATTAATGAGGAAATGTTCTAATTCTTCCACATGGGTCACCTGTGAGTTAGATTTGGTGACCTGTGGGTCCAAGTCTACTTTGACGACCCCTTCCTCAAGGGTGTCTATCATGTTGGTGTCCTCCCATTTGTTTAGAGGTTGGGTATTCTTTAGGTGCATCAACCATTTCGACATCGATAGGACCATGTTCACAATCTTGGGTTCCGACCTTCTTAGGGAGCTAAGGTAGCACTCCCTTGAACCCATCTAATCGCCTCACATCGTGGTGATCCATTCCTTGGTAGGAAATTTCATGCAGATGTAGTGTATAGATGTTACTGCTTCCAGCTCCTTTAGGGCAGGTCACCCCAGGACCCCGTGATAAGTGGAGCGATGGTCCACTATTAAGAATTTCATGAAATGTTGGGCTCTGAATGGGAACTCCTCCATTTCCACTATTAGTGTGATTCCTCATCTAGGTATGATGCTATCTCCGGTGAATCTGTACAAAAGAGCAGTCATGGGGGCTAGCTCGTGATCCACTGACATGGGAGCTCCCATTATCAACTAACATGCGTTTAAGATCGTTTCTGGCCACTACAACTCGTACCACCCGAGCGTCGCAGTGGGGATAGTGAACCCCATAGCGTCCTCCTGGGAAAATGTGATTGGCGGGGTGTTCCCACCACCTCTACTAAAGCTGTTAATGAGGTAACTTGTCAATAGAGTGTTTTTTACTTCTCTTGTATAATCTTTCAGAGTGTTTTTGAAACTTCCCCCAGTGTGTGGACCACCAATTATGCTGTCAATCTCCCTGATGGGTGCGTTGTCAACATTGGCTGAGGGTTCTTTTCTTGGCCTTTGACCTCTTGTCATGTCCCGATTCTCCTCGTGTTCCCTCCGTGGTGATTCATTCCGACGATTCTTCCTTTCCTCATTGTACCGAGGCCCTTGCCTGTAAAGGAGGGACATTTGTTTGTCTACGACAGTCATTTCTATCCTCAATAGGGGCTCGACGGGTTCTCCATAATACTGCCTAGACAAGCAATTTTTAGTGTTGTAGCCATTGGTTTGGTAGTATGTACATTATTGCCTCTCTCCAGATTTTTTCCCCTTTATCTGTTTTTGCCTCTTCCTCTAGGTAAGTTTGGTTGCCTGTGGGTATCAGGTCCAACCTCTTCATACACCAAAGAGGGCACGACGTTTAACGTGGAAGTAGCCAATGCTTGCCTTGAGGTGGGAGTTATGGTATGTCGTGCTTGGGTCCATTGCTGGTCCACCAGATGGGAAATAAGACCTCTTTGCTGCCTCGGGACAGTGGAAGCCCCATTGAGGTTCGGTTTCGATTGTCTATCAACTCTTCGTTGATAATTTCACTTCTCATCATTTCTACCAGGGCGTCGTAGGTGGTTGGGTTCTTGTTTCGCACATCCTTCCAAAATAAGGTGTTCATGTTGAGACCTATCCTTAAAGCAAAAAGGGCCTCTTGTCAGTGACTTGTTCACAATAAGTCATTCCTCCATAAAATGTGCAAGGTAGCTTTTCAGAGTTTCTCCTACTTGTTGCCTCATATCTTGTAGCCTCTGAATAGGGGCATCTCCTTCTTTGCTTGACAAATATTGGTTCAGAAAGGCATTTTTCAGATCTGGCCAACTCCTGATACTACTGCTGGACTGCGGCTATACCAAATTTCCACATCTCCTATTAGCGTGAGGTGAAAAGCTCGACATTTTAATGATAATGAGGCTCCTCGCAGAGACATTCGAGTTTTATAGCTGTTGAGGTGTTTGGCAGGGTCATCTCCCCCTCGTACTTGGGTATTTTTAGCGGCATAAAGTGGCTAGGAATTGGAGCCCTCCTTAGTTCTTGGAAAAATGGTAAACTTTCATCATCGTTATCCTGTTCAAATGATCTACACTGACCATCGGGATTGTTTTCCTCTGCTTGATACCAATGTTGTGTTGTGCCCACTCGATTTCTTGTGTTTGCTGCATCCCATCTCTCTCGCCTATTCCTAAGCGGTGGCGGCATTCTTTGAGGCCCATACCCCTGGTCTTGTTCCTGTCCGCCCTGATTTGGGAGAGGTGGTTGAGGCCTATTTCTAGGCCTTGTGGGTTCTATCCTATCGAAAACACTGACGGACCTTTGAGGCTCGTGTTCTTGGGGATATTCTGCGGGAAAACTCTCTCCCATAGGGACATCATCATCGTTATGTCTTGTAACATAATTGGTAGAAGTGTCAACTCCTACTTTCCTTTCCACTAGGTAACCAGTTCCATACATTTGAGGATACGTTGCTGTGTCATTTTCTTCACCCTCCTGGTGAAAAGTCCTGTGGTGAGGTACTTGGGGCCCCGCTTGTTGCTACATCTACATTAACAGCTGTTGCATGGAAGCATTTTGTTGGGCCATATTTCTCATGTTGGCATCCATTTCACCAACTTTTCGCGCCAGGCGTGCGGTTGTACTGCCTCTTCTATGGCGATGGTGGGACCGACGCATGTTCACATTCATATGGAGAACCTATTCTTCAGAGGCGTCTTGATGTCCGTTCCCACCATGGGTCCCTTGGTGACTTGAACTCATTGAACTTCCTAAATTATCTTTTCGCGATGGTTCTTTGTTCAAGAACCTAAAACCTTTCTTCAAGGCACTTTTTCCCAGCTACTTTTACCACATGGATGTTTGTAGTTATGGTATCAAAGATTCATACAGACGGCGCCAATCTGTTGACACCAAAAAATGGTCCCAGCACGTGGCCAACAGAAAATTAGAAAGTCATGTCTTTGTAAACTGAATTGCGATATACGCAAATAAAGTTACTAATTATATTGATGAATTAATGAAGATAATGATTCGAAGTGTATAACAAGTTGTAATGCGATTATTTGGTTGATAAAAAGGGTCGGTCGTGGAGTGTAGTAGAGAAAAGCAAGGTTTTTTTTTAATGTGTAAACTTGCATTACCTTTCACTATGAGGAGTAGGGGTTTTTATATAGAATCTTGGGTAATTAGGGTCCGTCCGATGGTGGTAGATCCAACGGCCCCTGCTGGTGTCCATCAGTCAGTCAATCAATCAATCAAGTCATAAATGCTAGGATCTCCATATCTTTACTGGTGTGCTAGGGATGTGACAGCGTAGGTATGTAGAGGCGGTGTTGGCAGTGTGTTGTCTTGTCAATCATTTCGCAATGCCTGTTGCTGGTTGACTAACTGCCTCGCCAAGGATGAGTTCGTATTGTCAATCAGATGAGTAGCTCTTAGGTTGGTTTCGCCTCAGCATGCTATTTCGCCTCGACACACTATATGCAAACTTTGTCATCTCACCACATGGCGCATCTATTCTACGATTATTTATATAAGTAACAAACTTCTTTTTAACTTTAATTCTTTTCTTCCATAAAAATTTATTGACAAATTTGGTGTTATTGGACAAAGAAAAACAACTATTTGTTAAGCCATTTCACACATATCCATCTAATAACTAAAACTAATTATGTATTAGAGAAAAAATCGCATATTTTAATTTATTAGTTTAATTTTCAGATAGTAAGGTTAAAATTCCAAAAGTCAGGTATTAATTCAATATTTTAATTTTAAATAATATCAAATTAAATTAATCTACCTATCCCACCTAGCCAAACCCTAAACCCCAACCCCACCCTCGTGCTCTTGCCCATCGCCATCCCCTCTTATAGTCGTCGGCATCCATCCTCACTGTTATTGGCATCCAAATAATTTCACCGAAGGAAAGATAGAATCTATAGAGATCATCGGTGACTTCTTTAGCGACGAATTGATAACCACTCAGAGACTACTGAGTATTGTCGATTTAGATAGTAAAGATGGAGGGAGAAATATGGCAGCTGTTGGAGAAATCAACTAAGCATCGCCGATGATTTGAAAATTGAAAAAGGCCCCTGATGTAATTATAGAGTACTTATTTGAGCTAATAACTTCATTTTTCACCATTGGAATTTGGTTAATTGAATTTGATGTTGGAGAAATCAATGGCATGAGACCTATGGGCTTTAAGATATGTCATGTTACATGTGACCATTTGAACATTGATCTATGATCAATTTTAATTGATCCGTAGCCAAATAATATTGATATATGACCTATACATTATGATATGCGACCTATGAAATGTGACATGTGACCATAAATTAGTGATCCGTGACCAAATTAAATTGATATATGATCAAATTTAATTGATATGTAATAAGTGGACATTTATCAATGACTAATTTTAATTGATCCTTGACCTATGGATATTGATCTATGATCAATTTTAATTCATACGTGAGCATTGATCCGTGACGAATTTTAAATGATCTTTAAATTGTGGACACTGGTCTGTGACCTATGAAAAAATTGTGAGTCCACAAAACCACCCCAGCCCTAGTCATAGCACCGCATCACTACCACAACACCACCATTACCTCCAAATGCACCATACATAAATCACCATCAGCACCACCTCCAACGCACCATCACGGCACAACAACCCCAACATCATCTCTACAAAATTAGAAAGAAAAAAAAAATTGTTAGGCGAGAAACGTGGAGAGAAGCAAAAAAGCTATCGGCGTCCAACCCAGCCAGAATGATGTCCTTCGCCAACGCGTCGCAATTGTCCGATCTCCCAGCCACCATCTCCGCCCTATCAATAACCTCCCTACCGCTTAATCCTCACCCCTTCCCACCATCACTGCGCCATCCTTCCAAATCCTCACTAGCCACAAATGCCTCTTAATGAAGTAGACCACTGCAGTCGACCTTACCAAGTCCTTCTTTGACCGCCTTCGTCGTATCGAGCAACAATTGAATAGCTTTATGCCTCTCAAGTTGAATGCCGTCGTTGATGGGTGTGGAGACAGAAAGTGTAGAGCTCATTTTGGTGAAAATAAATTAGTGTATGGGCAGAGAGTGCAATTCATTTGGGTGAAAATAAATTAAGGTTAGAAGATGAGGTGAAATTTCATATACCTGATTTATGAAAGGTTAAACTTAAAAATTGATAAAGGCCCAAATGTTTCCTCTATGTATTATCAAATAGGGAAAAATTCATGGGCCATGAATTATCTTTTACGAAATAAAAAATCAGGCCCCAATCTTTAAATTTACAAAACTCAGATTTTTCCATGAATTAATTATTATATTTTACAATTAATCTATTAAATTAAATATTTAAGTGTAATATAATATAATTGACCCCCCCACCCCACCTCACCTCTACCACCCCCACTACTCCGACGACTATTCCGGTGATCGGCGACTGTTCTTCGATCGCCCTTAATTCCGGCGACTATTCTGATGATTGTTTCGACACCGTTTAATTCCAGTAACTACTCAGATTTCGATGTCACAGATATCTTATTAAGTAGTTAAAAATTTAATTTTCAGTCGCAACTTATTAAATTAATTGGTTACAGATTATTTCGAGGTCACAAATTAAAAAATTGAACCATTCACAATTGACTTCATTGATCACTGATAAAAAAAATCACATGTCACATATTTTTTTTAATAGATGTCACAAATTTTTAATTGGTCACAATTTAAAAAATTATTCCAAATTTGTTGGTCACATGTTATATTTTCAGTCACAGATTAACGGATTTTAAGGTTATAGACCCAATCTCAATACACCATCAATAATTGGTCACTGGTCACAGATCGGACAAATAGTTGGTCACATACACTTCATCCCATCGGGCGAACCCGTCCCCCAATCCCAGTACACCACCAATACTTATCGCCACCACACGAATACAAACTAATCAGCAATAGAACACACAATGGGACAAAAACTGATCCGCCACCACCAACTATAGATCATCCACCCCACATCACCGAATCAAAGACCACCACGCACGCACAACACTGCAACGCACACATAGCACCTCCACCGCACACCTATACACATAGATACGCCCCTACACCCACAGATTCGCTCACCCCACACACCAACACACACAGATACGTCCCCCTCCACACACACACACCCACCAACAAAGATCAGCTCCCACACACAAAGCTTCATCGCGCTGCTGCCAGCTTTGCAGCTCTAGATTCACAGTTTCATCGCACTGCTGCTGCTGCCAGTGTCGATGCTGCAGTAAATCGACAGCAGACAATGCTATTGATTCATAGTAGCTGCTATGACACTACGGCTCAGCACTGTCGCACTGCCAATCGGATGGAGAGGGGGAGGGAGAGAGAGATGAGAAGAGACGGAAGAAAGATGAGGAGAAATGATTAGGGTTTGAGAAATGAGATTTAAATTTGGTGGGATAGGTGGTATGGTGGGTATATAGATTAATCTAATTTAAAATATTATTATTAATATTAATTGTGAAATTAAAATCTGATTTTTGATTAAATAAAGACAAAACCTGATTTTTAAAAATGTCAAACTTTATATCTGGTTTTATCTAATTACCACTTATCAAATAACACTGGTGTCAAATGGGTTGGCCTGGCCACCAACTTATCCTGACAAAGCCTGGGCAGGTACATGATTCTCGAGCCATTTCGGGCTTGACACATGCTGTATAAAACGCAATTCGTATGTAGATTTAACTTGAGACAACAAATAACAATATAAATAACATAAATTAATAAAAAATAAAATAGGAAACTAAGAATTAAAAAATGCTGGCATATGAGAGTCGAAGAAATCGTTGCCCTAAAGGGTCTCTCCTTTCAGCAAGTATTTTCGACACTACACGACTTTAAGATAAAATCCTTATAGATCAGGGTCCATTTGATTGCAAATGTAGAAAATGAGTGGAAAGAAAATGAATTACAGGAATTGAATTGCTTAAAGATTGTTTTACTGAGAATTGTAATTAATTGTGTTTGATCGGTATTATTTGTTCCAATTGCAAAAAAATAAAAAATATTACCATATCAAGTATGATTCGTTTGGCTTTGTTTTGTATGAAAATTGTCAATAAAAGTGATAATTTTTTTACCATTGTATCTATAATTTTTCCCAATTGTAAAAAAAAAAAAGGCTGAAAAATCAAAAACCACAAAAACAAAAGGAAAACAAATTCATCAATTTCAAGGAAAAGAGGCGTGTGAGATGATGGCTGGAAAACGTTTTTCCAGATAAACTTTTTGCAATCAAACAGGTAAAAAATAGGAATCCATTTTCCATGGAAAATTATTGGTAGCAATAGATATAGCTCAATTAAATAGCAATGTGAAATAAAGTGCGATAATGTAAAGATAACAAACCAATTTAATGGCATTCAATATACAATGTGTTCTACGTCCCCGTTACCAAGCTCTCCGTCACGGGCAAGGCAAAATGCACTATAATGATAACTTAAAAATAAGGAGTATCAATCATTAATTGACTTACAATAAAGAGCACTTATCCTTAAGTGACTTACAATAAGGAGCACTTATCCTTAAGTGACTTACAATAAGGAGTACTTATCCTTAAGTGACTTACAACAAAGAGCACATATCCTTAATAACAATCGAGTTTTCACAAGGCTCTCGAAACTACCAAAGTATAAATGATAATTTTACAATTAAAAGAACTCTCTTAACAAATGATATAATCAAGTCAAATATTTAGAAAGTTAGGATAACACTTCAATAAATAGCAAGTAATAAAGCTCAAGTGTTTATGAGGAAAACTTAGATGAATAAATGATAATGAAGTAGTTTTTGTATCAAAGTTTTCAAACCAATGATATCTCTTAACAAATAATACAAGTATGAAGAGAGATTTACACTTAAAACAAAGTGTTGGTAAAGAAAACTTTTTATCAAGAATGAAGAATAGATGAAGTTTATGAAAAGTTCTTTGTTAAAAAAGATTCTTAATAAGATGAATGAAATAGATTATATCAATCAAGAAATTCTTTTGTAATAAATGATATAGATTTTAAACTCAAGTAAACTCAATGATTTCTCAATAAATAAGCTCTCAAAAATCTCTTGTAAGTTGGTAAAATTGAATGAAAAAGAGATTGATATTTATGGACCAAATGAGTTTATCTTAAGAGGCTTTCTTTGCACACATGTATTCTATTTTTTCCTCGAGGGCCTCCTCCACCGGCGGAAGATTAAATTTTTTTAAAACTCATGTTTTTTTTTATTTTATGTCGTGGCCTATGATTATTTTCACTTGTTTTCTTTTCCTACCTTGCACCTATGTCTTATCTAAGGGGGAATTTATTCTAGCATCTTTGTTCCAATGCTTTTTGATGATGACAAAATGGAGAAAAGAGTTATGAATATGTGATTGTAATTTGATTATGAACTCTTGTTACCTTTTTTGGTTATGAATTGTGTGACTCAGAATTTGTGAGTTCAATTAATTCTATACATTATTGATGACTTCTAAATGTGATTTATTATATCATTGAATTGTGGGAATGAATGTCTTTAGAACATCATGCTATATATGATACAAACTTGATTCTCATTGATGTATAAAAGATATAGGGAATATCTTGTATATTTCTATAAATCACATATTGTTTGTCATAATCAAAAATGGGGAAATTGTTGACCTATGATTTAATATAACTCCACTTGTTTTGATTATAACAAATAATACACTTATATTTCTAACAAATTTTGTGTCTTGAGTTTTTTATGAATATAGTCTCTTAAGCATTCAAATAGTCAAATCGTCATCCGATCAAGAACAAGCAACCAAATGAGACTCGAAGAAAACAAGAACAAGAACTTTGAAGATTAAAGCTTGGAAGTAGTTTATTGAAATTTAAATGTAAAGGTTTTAACTCTTCAATTTTTAGTAAATGCATAAAGCTCAAATTATTTTTCTTAATCTATCACTTGCATAAAAATGATTTTCATTCATACGAAATAGATTTTGAAAAAACTATTTTTTTTTAAAAAAAAAGTCAAAGTTCGGTCAACCAAACTTGGTCAACCAAAAGTCCAACGACTATATTTTCAAAAATTGGTCAACCAAAAATTTCAGTTAACCGAATTTATCCGATAGTGCCTCTTTCTGCTCTATAAATGACAGTCTCTTTTGCATTCAATTCTACCAATTTACAAGAGATTTTTGAGAGCTTATTTATTAAGAAATCATTGAGTTTACTTGAGTTTAAAGTCTATATCATTTATTACAAAAGAGTTTCTTGATTGATTTAATATATTTCATTCATCTTATCAAAAAAATCCTTTTTAGCAAAGAATTTTTCATAAAACTTCATCTACTCTTCATTCTTGATAAAAAGTTTTCTTTGCCAACACTTTGATTTAAGTGTAAATCTCTCTTCATACTTAACTTGTATTATTTGTTAAGAGAGATCATTGGTTTGAGAACTTTGATACAAAAACTACTTCATTATCATTTATTCATCAAAGTTTTCCTCGTAAACACTTGAGCTTTATTACTTGCTATTTATTGAAGTATTATCATGACTCTATAAATACTTGACTTGATTATATCATTGGTTAAGAGAGTTCTTTTAATTGTAAAATTATCACTTATACTTTGGTGGTTTCAAGAGCTTTGTGAAAACTCGATTGTTATTAATGATATGTGCTCCTTGTTGTAAGCCACCTAAGGATAAGTGCTCTTTGTCGTAAGTCACTTAAGGATACGTGCTACTTGTTGTAAGTCACTTAATGATTGATAATCCTTATTTGTAAGTTATCATTATAGTGCATTCGGCCTTACCGTGACGGAGAGTTTGGTAACGGGGACGTAGAACACATTGTGTATCGAGCCCCATTAAATTGGTTTGTTATCTTTACATTATCGAACTTTACTTCACATTGCTATTTAATTGAGCTATATCTATACTCGAATTTAATTATTGAACTTGCATATTTAATTCTCGTATCATACTTTACATTTATATCTTGTGTGTTAAATTATTTTGAGACTAAATATTGAAAAAGTTTCAAAAACCAATTCACCCCTCTCTTGGTTAGTTATTCTTGGGTTATCAATATCAAGATTTATGGTAGTGCTATTATTGGTGAATTGGAACAAAATTTCTATGTTAATTCAGGGAGTTCTAGTATTGGTGTATAATTTGGAGTTTACATTGTGCAAGAAAAATACAAGAAGAAAAAAGAAAAAAAAATAAATGATTGAAGAAAAGGAAAAAGAAAATAAGTGATGAAGGAGAGTGATTTTAATGTGAAAAAAATCTATATTCATAATTCTTCCTACATCTCAAGAAAGAGTTCAATTTGTGTGAGATAGATGCAAAAATGATGAAGTTATCATGTGGAGTGGTTGGTTTACATGTCTTATATATATGTTTGAGCTAAGTCTATTTATCTTTACTCCACTAGTTTCGATGACTCTTGAGTCATATACTCAAATATTTTCCACCTTGACCATAAGTCATATTACAACATTTGAATAGTCCTTATGATTCTTGTAAAATATGTTATCTAAGTGGTGGCGAATGAGAAGACATGTAAGCATATGATAGAACATCTTCATTGGAATGAATTTGAGCAAAACACTTATCATTTTAAACACATGTGAGTTGAGTGCTTGTATTCATGAGGGTCTACATGTTTAGTTTGCTCAATCTTCATATTAAAATAGAGATGGCAAAAAAATCCGTCCCACCCTGCCCTGCCCCGCCCCGCCTCGACAAGTTGGCGGGGTGGGGAGGGGATTGCCGCCCCGCTTCGGGTCGCGGGGTGGGGTGGGACGGGGCGAGGGTGCCCCCCAGAACCCTCCCCGCCTAGTTAAAAAAAAATTAAACATTGTTTGTTTTCATTGCTTGGTTTGGATATTGATGTAGTTATTTTAAATATTGTTTGCTTTGGATTATAAAATCTTGAATTTGTATTTAATTGAAAATTTTTGGTTATAAAAAAAAATGGGGCATTAAACAGGGCAAGGCTCTGCCCCGCCCCCTCCCCCCGCATCCCGTCAAAGGCGGGGTGGGGCGGGGACGGGGTGCCCCGCCCCATTGCCATCACTATATGAAAATGCTTGTTAATGGATTATGAGTTGTTTGGAATGTTTATTCGTGATATTTTATGTGTTTTGAAAAAACTTAATGGTTCTATGTTCTTGGCATTATGACATGGTGTTTTAGATAATTAAATTTCAGTTTTACCGAGGACGAGCAAAACCTAAGTGTGAGAGAATTTGATAGGAATGTAAAATACATGTTTTTCCCTCCTTATTTTATGCGCTCGTATGTTTATTTTGTGTCAAAATATACTCATTACGCTCATAGTTTGATTTATGTGGCAATTTTATGGATATGGCGTAATTTGGAAGAAATATGTTAAAAAGGACCAAAGTGAAAGGAAATAAAAGTTCAATGACTAAAGAGCAAATACTATAAACTTGTTTCTAACCTTAGGATGAAGATTCGAGAGCGTTAGAGGTCAACTGGATGAAGAAATGAGTCAAAGAGATGAAATATAGCCAATACATTATCATACATCAACTTTCAAACTGAAAAGTTTTACATTGATTTTCAGCTTCATATTGGGACCACTTTTGAACATGTAAAACATCGATAGAGAAAGTTACAGCTAAAATACTGAAAGCTGTTAGGATGAAGTGTCGTAAAATCATGCGGCCGCACAGACCATTTCCGAGAGTTTGAGGGTTGAGTTCATTTGTTCCATGCGACCGTATGGTTCATTTTCGGGATGCGAATTTTGGTTTCCGAATTTAAGTTAACTACCTATGGAAACAACTATAAATACATATTTTAAAACCCTAGAACACAACCAGAACGTACAGAACGCCTTCAACCTATTTTCTCTCTATTTTTCTTAGATATATCATGTGTAACTAACTCTTTATACTTGGTCGAAGGAAACGGAAGCCTCAGAACCACATACTGTGAGATCTAAATAGCTTTTCTTGTTGTTTGATTTATATTTTGAGTATTGAATGTTTTTTTTTCATTTATTTCCATGATTTGTTGCGTTTAATTGCTAGAGGGCCCGCTAGTTCATTGATTGTAACAATCTACCGCTAAGTTAAACATCAAATCCGAAAATTGTTTGATCCCTTTAACTTGTGAAGCACTAGGATTTGATTATTTTATGCGATAGAGGTTATTGAATTTTAAGATAAATGTTTAAATAGATTGAATGCAACCGTTGGTGTTTGTGCTATCTAGTTCATCGATTTCTCTATTATGTAAAGTTGTTATTAAATTGAATCTTAAGCGTTGGTCTGAGGTTATTTAACAATTAGTGTTAATTAGAACGCTGGTTTCTAACTAACTAAAAATAAGGAGAGATGGGAAATAATTCCAACGGTGAATATTCAAAATATAAATTGAATTATCATTGCATCTATGATCAATTGTGGATCTCCGACGGTGGATGTGGACTTAGACAAAGGTTAGTCTTTTGATTGTTTTCGTTAATTTAATTTTCATTGTTATTAATTACGTTATTTAAAATTGTTTGCATACAAAAAACCCCCAATCATTTCATCCAAATCTTATTTCGATTTACTTCAATACCAGTGAACTTTCCACCAGTGGTACCAAAAACAAATTTCTCCGGGTTGAACTTTATTATGAGTCATCTACCTCTACGAGACCAACACAACACTTAACCATAAAAACAGCCATAACTTGAATGAGAATCATTCAACTATTATCATGGACAAAACCAACCATGGGCGGAGGGGAGGGGGGTCCTGGAGTCCAGGACCCCCCCTCCCCCGACAAAATATATATATTTTTTATTTACCATTTTATATTTGAAAAATTCTTTCATGAATTTCATAATGTGCATTTTTCTTGGAGTACTGAGATTTCAGGTTCTCTAAGTGTTGGGGTGTCTGTGTGAGTCTTTTATTGTAAGGGAAGACAATACTTTAAACCTACTTATAGATATTAATTGAATGAGAATGCTAAAATTTTGGATTTTTCAGCTATAAAAATTAAAATACATTATGCATATATGCCTAAATCTTACATCTAATTTTGAAGTTTGAACCAATAGAATTGTAACCACCCAGAAAATAATTGTCGATCATATCTCCATGAACGCATTATTATCTTTTAAGTCTTCAACGAATGTACATTAATTTATATTCCTTTGTTTCCTTTCTCCATCACAAAGTACCAACTTTCCTCATTTTAATAGATGATGTTTCAAAAAAAAAAAAAAAAAATCGGGAGCGTTGCCCCCGAACCCTCCTGAGCCCCACCCCTTCAAGTCTGGGATCCCCTACTTCGGCGGAATGGCTCCATCCCTAAAACCAACTGCTAGATAGGTAAAAGTCCACTTAGAACGTGGAAGTGGTGAGAGAAGCTACGTGGGACACGTTCCCACGTAGCACGATAACCGTGGCTCCAATCTATTTTAAATACTCCTAAGGCGAGACATGTATGTATCTGAGTTTTTTTGGCCATCTAAATTCACGTTCTATCTTTTCTTCCTAAGTTTACATTCAGGAATCCTTTACTAATTCTCAGTCCGGTGGTACAATTGGGGAGAAAGCTCGAACCTCATTTCTCAGGTAACATTCGTTCAATGGAGCAGCAGAAGCACCTTGCACGGCTAGGAGGGCACGAAGGTTGTTTCATAAATATTCCATCAGTTTTCCTGTTTTATTAATAATTGGGTTTAATAAAGGTTTCTTGGATTGAACGGCTTTGCTTATGCTCTGAGGAAGAGCCAAAGGTGTGTTTTGAATTGATGATATAGATTCCATTTTTCTCGAAGTTTCACTTCATGGGTTTTTGCATAATTTCTCTCATTAATGCCTAATTGTATATTTGAACTGAGCGCAGTGAAGAAACTAATGAAATGACTCCAATAAGTGTTGAGGCTCTTATCAGTTACTAAAATTATGAATATGAAATTATTTATTTCTATTGAGATTAATTCACTGCTGCCATTTGATTTTAGTTGCTGAAATATTTTGGCATTTTTACTTTGTTATTGCAACTATGGTATGCTTCAGTATTATATTAAACATGCTGCTGAAATGAAACAATTTGAATCCTTCTGTCGATTTGGTTTGTACCTCTATAGTCTCCCAATTTCAAATCTTGTGTGGATAGTCCTGTCCTGCTTCAGTATTGCATTTTCAGAATTTGAATTTTGCAAATCTTAATTTTCAAAATCTTAATTATGCATTTTCTTCATCTTAATAATAATGTTATTTTTTGTACCTTTGCTAATGTTGCCGCACTGAAAAAACTTCTTGGGCCCGCCCCTGCTCTTCTCCTCCTCCTCCAGCAATGGCGATGGCGATGTGTACCCGTGCAATTGACACTGCTGTTCAGTAATCGTTGTCTCACAGTTTACCACACTTCTACACTTTCCCGTAGGGAGCTTATTCACGTGGAATCGAGCCAACATCAATCCCTTCAATTCATCCAATGTTCGCACTAGTCTTAGTTGGTCTACCTCCTGAAACCAATTCCATATTTGCCAGTCAAAATAGGCTGTTGCAGCCTCTATTTTCTCTGCCTCCAATAATTGATTTCTGGAGAAAATCCCTTCCGCCAAGGACACCCACCCTTCTTTGTTTACGCCAGAGAATATCGATATTTTTGGTCTACCTTGAGCATCAAGCCCAGAATCAACATCACGCTCTCCTTCCCTTTGCATTATTAATTTCTCAAACCGATTCAATATTGAGCCCCCGCCTCTCGTGCCAGTTGTCTGAGAATACACCAATTTGATAAGATCCTGACCAGGGCCGTACCTGTGTTTCGTGGGGCCTGAGGCGAACTTCAAAATTTGGGCCCCTAGGTCTAGATGAAAATCCTATTTTTCTTTTAAAAGTGTCTTACGAAACTAAATTTATTAACTTAAATTCAACAATAAAATAACAAATAAAACTAAAATATTCAAAATATTTATTTTGCAATCAAGTAACAATATGAAATTGTTCCAACCAATCACTTAAATACAACTTGTCTTGCAGTTTTCGAGGGCTGACCTGAAGGTGGAGGCAGGCGGACTGGCAGTCGCGGACTCGCGGAGCAGTGGAGGAAAGTAGAAGTTAGTACTATAGTAGAAACTCAAGCACAGGGATGAGGGAAGTCGCGGGGAAGAACTTTGATGAATTGTGCACATTATCAATCCCAAGCCAAACTCAAAAAACGATAAGCAATAAAAATTAAAAAAATACCTTGAATAAAAAAAATCTTGAAATGCCATACCAGAAGTCGTTTCTCTAGCAAGACCCCCAACAAATATTTTTCTACATTCCATCAAAAGTAAATCGAAACCGATCATTAATTTATTTAGCAAATACTTAAGAAATTCAATCTAACTGAACACTGATCACCGAATCAATTATTTTACATTCCATGACATATCCCCAAAGACCCACCAAAAATTCATTTCACAAATCATTAAATATTCAATATTTTTCCATCAAAAAGAAAAATTACCCAAGATTAGCTTCATCTCCAGTGCGAGGATAAGAATTTTCGAAGTTGGTGAGTTCAGGGGTTCTTCCAACGCCGTTATCTTCTACGTTAACCATGTGGTTTGTTTCACGTCCATTATGCTGCTCGTTCATAGGTTATTGAACTGAGCGATTAACAGCGGTAGAAGACAGAGATAGTAATTCGTAAAACAAATTGCTGTGTGTTTTCTGTGCCATTCGATAGTTCAAATGTTTTCGGCGATTTTCAATTAGCAGAAACCCTATTAGAATTTGATTTGATATCCAGTTTTGTTGACTTGAAAGACTGTAATGGTTGGGCTAAAACCTCAACCAAAACCAGTCAATTTCCAACCACAATCACCACACAACTATATATAATTAATAACATAAGCTGGAACTTCATTAATTGAACGAACAGAAATTATATAAACTGTATTTCATTGATTGATAAGTCCTATTACAATGTAAGGATTACAATTTAAAGACAAATATAAAAGTGAATAATGGACCAGTGGAGGGGAACAGAGAAGCAGCAGAAGAAGGGAAGAAGAAGAAGAACGAACCAAAGGAGGAAGAGGGAGCAGCCAAAGCCACAGTTCAATTCAATTCATCGACCACCCTCAATCTTCTTCCAACACAACCATATATACAACCCAAAAGTAAAGGGCTTGGGCTAGCCCACTTAGCTGAGTCATGACAAAGATGAATGTTGTTTTCACCCCTCGAACTAAAGGTGGAGGAGTGGAGGCGGACTGGCGGTCGCGGAGCAGTGGAGGAAAGTAGCTGTAGACTGTCGTAGAAACCCAGCGCAGGGAATCAAGGATGAGTGAAGTGAAGTCTAAATTTTTAAATTAAAAAAAAAAAAAAAAACCCCCAAAAAAATGGGCCCTCAAAATTTCTGGGCCTGAGGCGGCGGCCTCTTGGGCCTCCCCTCAGTCCAGCTCTGATCCTGACTGATATGGTTGCTAATTTGCGGAATATGGCTGCTTCTCCTGATGATTTGCTAGAATCGGTTTGTCAACAGAGAATGGCTGGTTGCTGCTGCAGTAACTTCTATGATATGTCTATTGTTGCTGTGGTCTGCTTTGATATTCCCTGCAGAGCTGTAAGATGCTGCTAATGTTGTTGTGATTGAGGCGCTGCGGCTGCTCTATCTACCCTGCAGAACTGATGATCAATGGAATGGATTAGATGCTAGGTCTATGTAACTGGGATATTGGTATAGGATTGTAGTAGTAGATTGTATATGAAATGTATTCTTTATTGATTTGCAGAAAGATGAACAATGTAATTGACTGATGAAATGAAACAGAAATTGAAAGACACTCCAAGGCATTCGAGAGGCCCGGACTCTGTTAAAATTTTGCATAACCATTCTGCTTCCTCTCCTGTTACATTTATACGACTACTTCCCCCTTTAGTGCCCAAACTACCCCTGATAACTAACTGGAATTGGAACACTCTAGAATATGGCATAACAAACTTGAATGAATAACTTGGGAGTCTATCAAATACCTACTATTATTTAAAGTAATCAAGTTATTAATATCTATTCGAAACCAAGAAATCATCCTTACTCCTCAGAATTCGGACTAGGTAGTTTCTTTTTGAGTTATGTATTTTAAACTAGTAAACCTTGGTTCCAAGAAATATTATCTTCTGCTAAGACATTTTTGGCTCTAGAATAAGCCCTTTTGATTGCTATCTTTTTCACATAGTGAGGTGACCTATGCTAGGTCTCCCTCCTTTTCCTAGCCTTCACTGATGCGACCCAACAGGGATTTTAAGTGAAATGTGATTTTCGGGAGAAAGAATGATATTTAATTTTTGTGTTAAAAAATCTATGGAACTTGTTCATTTAGATGTTTCTATTAGATTCTTGTATCTGTTGGTTTTTGAGTTCTTTAATGAGATAGTTGTTATTGCTTCATCATCTATAATCTTTGCAATGAACTGTACATAGCGTTCATGGTCTGTTTTGATTCTACTTTAGTCGATTTTATCCACTATTAAAGACAACATACAATGTTTACATTGGCATGGAATCACACAATATATTACTTTTCTTATGTGGTTCTAGAGATTGTCTTATTCATTCAGGAAATAAAGCTGGAATGGGGTAAAGGGTTAGCTCAAAAGCGGGAAGCTGAAGATAGACTGCAAGAATTAGAAGCTGAGAAGGATAAACCGTTACAGGATTAAACCTGGGAGACACTACTGTTTTTTAAG
This sequence comes from Fraxinus excelsior, assembly GCA_019097785.1. NCBI lineage: Eukaryota > Viridiplantae > Streptophyta > Magnoliopsida > Lamiales > Oleaceae > Fraxinus > Fraxinus excelsior. The sequence goes on along the minus strand of CM032623.1, from coordinate 18,263,963 downwards.
TCCAGCACCTGCTATACGTTCAGAGCCCGTTTTGCTTAGTTTAAAAAAGTCTACTTACAAGTAAATAAACAAGTTTTAATATAAATAATTTTTTTATATTGATCAAATGAATATAAGTTGCTTATTTTTACTTCAAGGTAAGTGTTACTTTCTAAAACTTTATTTGACTTAAAAGTAAGAAAATGTAATCTATCCAAAATCTTTGAAGAAAGCAACTTTTTACTCAAGCTTAGCCAAACATTATTCATGCTCTTATGATCAGAAAAAGCATAGGAGACAATTATGAGTACCATAATACATAGATCATAGATGTGCTATTACGTTGTGCCATGTATAAGTGTAAAATAAGTATATAATTTTGACAGACATTCTATAAACTTCATTTGTTTCTGGTTATTTTCCTGAATTTTATAGGTACTGAGAAGGACCTGTTCAAAAGGATGAACGATAAAAGAGCTTCAGAAAGGGAAGCATATTTGTGGTCCATCTCCAACGTGTGCTGCATCAATGTAGATGGACACTCTACAGAGGCATGGAATTTCGATGCTATAAGATATGTTGTGAGTCCCTTGTAAATTACTCTAATTTAAGTAGATTAGAGTTTCGAGGGGCACTTAGAAACACACATGTTTTCAACTCCGTATTTCAAATGAAATCAAATTCAATAGAAGTTGTAAAGCGGTCGCTGGGTTGTGGAGTATAATCTTTTCTTTTTTATGCTGTTCTTAGTTATATTCAGTTGAGTGAATAATATCGCTTTATAGGACACACTTGGGTCCCCTTATATCCTTGCTTTTATTGGATTGTTTTAGGCACGTTGGAAGAAACTATGATGATGAAATAATGTATATCTTGGATGGACTAGATATACTCCTTGTCACTTCGGTGTCTACGAGGCTTCCCTCACTTTTGCGGCCTTACATCAAATTTTTCTATCTACTAGTAGGAAATGACGCCAAATTCCACATCGATTCTAGTAGAAGCTTATAAATTTCAACTTTGAGCAAACTAAACCTTTCTAGAGGTTTATGACTATTACAGAAACATCCCCTCCGTTTTAGTAAGTTAATTGAAATTCGATTTTGCTGTAACTTTTAAAATAGATTTTCTCGAGAACACGATTTTCACTACAATACACTAGTTACATACTAATAAAGGTTAATTAAGGTAAAATAATCAAGGGGAGTACATAAAGTCTTTATAAATTTTATATTTATTCAACATGGGATTTACCCTTAATGGGTTGAAGGTCATTGGTAAGCTTTGAATTGGCGTGTTGGAGGTTTTACACGATGATGTGAGGTTCACTCGTGACTCTAGGAATGCTAAAATAGACATGATGAGTAGTATTACCTATTGAGCTATGTGAGATGCATGACGTGCTACGAGCTCATAGTATGAATACCTACGGAGGTTATTTGTTTGTGTTCATAGATGACTGAGCATTTTTACATAATTTGCCAATACGATATGAGATTGTTCAGGGACCATGTTTTATCTATTTATGCATTCACTATCATATTTATTGGATATTGGTTTTCGTTTTTATTCTTACATTGTAGAGCGAGCTTCTTTCGAATATAGAGTACACATGGAAGGTTCGACTTCAAATGCAACAATGACTAAAGCAGGATCAATTGGAGGTACGAGTAGGATGAGGATCCACCAGTCTCCGTCTTTGAATGGGTAGTGACTTCTACAGAGAAGTACTATACCATTACACCTAGTCTCACCCATCGGCACTGTTGGATTACTAAGGCCAGCTTTTGTCCCTGCTCGACGGGTGGGTATTACAGTCAAGCTCCCTTTTGTCTTTGCACTCGAGCGTCAATCTCCATCCTGCCCAAAGAAACCTATGCACGCCTCCATTACCAGCCAAGTGGAGTGGGTGAAGGAGCATAGTAGGTATGTGCGCACCCGAGCTCGTGTACCTATGTATATGTACAGTGTATGGTTTGATCTGACCATTTGTGTGTAGAGATGGCAAAAAAACCCGCCCCGACGGGTTTGGCGTGGCGGGGCGGGGATTGCCGCCCCGCCCCGTTTAGTTAAAAAAAAAAATTGAACGTTGTTTATTTAATTTTAGACATTGTTTGTTTTCATTGTTGGTTTGAATATTGATGTAATTATTTTAAGGCTTATTAGTACAAAACGTCCCTACGTTTGACGGTTAGTGTGCAAAACATCACAACGTTTCATTTTTTTTGCATTTTCGCTCCTATTTCAACGTTTCAGTGTGGAAAACATCATTTTCACTATTTTTCAGTGTAAAATGACCAATATACCCTCAAATTTAAATAAAACAAAGAAAATGAAATGAAAAATAAAAAAATAAATTGTAATTATACTCCCAAACTTTTTAAAAAGTGCAAGTGAGTCCAAAAGTTTTATTAAAAGGTTTAAGCACAAAACGTCCCTACGTTTGACACTTAATGCGAAAAACGTCCCTACATTTCAAACATGTTTGTATTTGCTCAATAGCACAAATTGTCCCTACGTTTGACGCTTATTGCGTAAAACATCCTTACGTTTCATTTCTTGTTACATTTTCGTCCTTATTTCAACGTTTCATTGCGGAAAAACGTCATTTTCACTATTTTTCAATGTAAAATGACAAATATACCCTCATATTTAAATAAAACAAAAATAAATAAATAAATTAAAACATAAATTACAATTGTGCTCCCAAATTTTTTAAAAAGTGCAAATGAGTTCAAAAATCTTATTAAAACATTCAAACCATCAGTCTTTTCCTCCTCTTTCAACTTTATCCTTCCTCCACCACCCAAACCACCAGACCCCACCATTCAAACTGTTAATGCTGGCCACAACTATCAGCCCCAGGATTGTAGAGGGAGGTGAGATGGTTTGAATGGTGGTGGGGTCTAGTGGTTTAGGTGGTGAGGAAGGATAAAGCTAAGGGAGGAGGAGGAGAAGACTGATAATTTGAACGTTTTAATAAGATTTTTGAACTCATTTGCACTTTTTAAAAAATTTGGGAGCACAATTGTAATTTTTTTTTTATTTTCCTTTTTTTATTTTATTTATATGAGGGTATATTTGTCATTTTACATTGAAAAATAGTGAAAATGACGTTTTTTCCGCAATGAAACGTTGAAATAAGGACAAAAATGTAAAAAGAAATTAAACGTAAGGACATTTTACGCAATAAGTGTCAAACGTAGGGACATTTTGTACTATTGAACAAATACAAACATGTTTGAAACGTAGGGACGTTTTCCGCATTAAGTGTCAAACGTAGGGACGTTTTGTGCTTAAGCCTTTTAATAAGACTTTTGGACTCACTTGCACTTTTTAAAAAGTTTGGGAGTATAACTACAATTTATTTTTTTATTTTTCATTTCATTTTCTTTGTTTTATTTAAATTTGAGGGTATATTGGTAATTTTACACTGAAAAATAGTGAAAATGATGTTTTCCACACTGAAACGGGCGAAAATGCAAAAAAATGAAACGTTGGAATGTTTTGCACACTAACTGTCAAACGTAGGGACGTTTTGTGCTAATAAGCCTTATTTTAAATATTATTTGCTTTGGATTATAAAATTTTGAATTGTATTTAATTGAAAATTTTTGATTTAAAAAAAAAAAAAAACTAAATGGGACATTAAACGGGGCAAAAATCCACCCTGCCCCGTTGCCATCACTATTTGTGAGCTCAAATTATGCATTCTGTTGGATTGTACTTGGATATTCATTGCCCTCAACATACTGTGACATGGAGAAGTTCAATAGGTTAAAAATAATTCAACTACAAGACTCGCAGAATATGCTTGTGACAGCATGGCATCCATCGAGTGAAAACATATTTCTATGGAGGAAGAAGTAGAACCATGCCCAGTTGACATGGATTATACGATTTGCATCAAACATAATTCCATAACCTTTACACCACCAAGAAAAAAAAAAAAAAACGATACGACATAACTTGTGTTCAATTGGCGTACCACAACAGGATAGAGAACCATTAAACTGTATAAGAAACATATTTGTTACATCTTGTATCAGCATCTATGGTGTAAAGAATCTGAAACTAAAATATTAGTGTCAGCTTAAGTAAAAATTATCTAAGGCCCGTGGATAAACTGACTTTCAACTCTAATAGAGAAACATTGATTTTATCTAATGGAGGATAAGCCAAATCATGTGGCTACAATCTTTATCTGGATAATGATGTTATTTGCATCCTTCGCGCCTGTAAAACCCTTCAAGGAACTCGACTTGCAGTATAAAATGAGAGTTGATGTTGAAATTGATCCAAAATTTCCGAGGAGCCAATCTCAGATCTCTAATCTGTTTTATTTTCCTTCTTTGCGGGTGGCTTTTGGTATAGGATTATTTGACTTAGGATAGTACCATTAGTCATGATTCCAATCACAGAGCCCAGAATGACTACAAAAATAGAAATCAAGTAAATTTACGTAGTCAGACAATAAAAAAAGGTCGTTTAGCTCACCAAAGACGAAGAGTAGCTAACAAACAACAGAAAATAAAATAATTTAAATCGCTAGTGTCATCTACAAATGATTATCGGTAAGTTTCTCCATATTGCTGACCATGATGACAAAATAATTGTGTTTCATGGTAATACAAGATTCTTTATACGTGCACACACACATATATATATGTTAAAGATGGAGTCTTGCTAAGATTTCTTCAGAAAATATCATTACACACATCATATATAGAAGAAAAAGTATAGATTACGCGATGTCTGCAACTGAACCAATGATTAGCCATATATGAAGCATTCACTAGATTTTGGCAATTCTGTATCTAGTTGTTTAAAGCAACTTCAGTTATATCTCCAGCGTTCTTCTCCAAAGCGCATACCACTAGAGAAGGCAGACCCTAAAACCCACGTGGTTTGTTTTCTAGTTGTGAAGGATATAATTAATTTAGATGTTCCAATAGATATCAATGAAGTGACAAAACTAGATCCATGTAACTGACTCCAAATTTGTTGAGAACAAAGTGGAGTTTTTTGTTGTCATTGTTTTAAAAGCAGACCCTAATGCATTTGTTTCACAAACTTAGATTTTACTTGTACTCTGTTGGGCCTTTCTTCATGTTGAGCATCCTATAATTTAATCCATATTTCAATTCTGTCTACTTTGTATAGAAGATGACTTGCAATACAAAATACTGCTAGATTATATGCGATGGAAGTTTTCAGAATTTTCATTTGAGATATTTTAAAGTACAAAATGGAGGGTATTTATCAGCCCTCCATGTTCGTAGACGTTTAGATAAGACTGAAAAGTACTAAATAAGAAAAAGAACTTAAAATCTGGCCGTCTTGTCTTGTCCAGTATTGTGCGCCAAACGCTTTATTACTTGTTTGGTGTGGTGCATTAGACAGAACTCAATAGCATAATGAACAAGATTTTAGTTTCTTTTTCTTTCTTAGTTCTATCCAATGCGATCAAATCCTCCTTCCGTTATACGCTATTAATGTATCTGTACCATGATGCTTAAGATGACATTTTTTCAGAATGTTTGGATATACTAATAAAGTAAGAAAAATGTAATATTACCACTCATTGGTGCCTTTTCTTGCATGCTGGTGAAAACTCTCACTGCCAAAAAATAAAAGGTGAGCATCTGGACATCTATCAATCCACAAAGCGGCCTATACCAATGTGATAATCAACATAGACTTACCCATGGAACCTCCAAAATTCATTAATGAGGTCAAAAAGCTAAGCTCCCCAGTACTTTTGTTCTGCTCAAACAACAACAGACATTTGTTAACATAAAAGGGAACATAAGGGCTGGGCTCCCCAACTTTTTAGCAAATGATATTGGCTCCCTAACCTTCAAAAGTGAGGTTTTGACTCCCCAACCTAATCAAACAAGTGAGATTAGATCCTCACATGATGAAAACCGTTAGTTTGAGTGTTAAAAAGTCAAAAAATTCTTTCAAATTACCGTTATGTATTATTAATTAAATATTAAAATAATGAAAAACTAAAAAGAAAAAAATCTGACAAACCTAAAAAGTAAATAATTAAGCTAGTTGTGCAATGAATTTGTACAACTAGTTTGACAATGAGGGAGACGTACTATCTTGATCATTGATTTGAAAAACAGTTTTTCAAATCAATGGTCAGACCCAGTCAACTCAAATATTGTCAAATTAATTGTACATTTCTTCACCCAGCTCTCTCTCTCTCTCTCTCAAATCTGTACATACAAATCTGTGGCCAACTAACTATTATGCCTAAGGATATTCGGTTCGCTAGAAGGATTAGGGGTGAAAAGGCTTAGATTATATCTACACTTTGGGTTAAAGCTTACAGATGGGGATAGAAGTGTAATAAATCTTTGATTTTGGGCTTCAAATTCAAATTTGCAATCGCATATGTAAAAAAAATTGTGGGAATCTAATGCTTAAAGGAATCTAGTCAAAAAAATAAAATCAGACTTCTTCCCTTCCATTCTTTTTTTGATCGCTGTAATTGCCATTGCCACTGAGAGTGTAGAATTCATTGCAAGTGATGGCAAAGATGGGGTCAGCGGCGGCGTTGGTGGTTGGGCAGATGGGGGAGAAGAATGAATTTTTTCCTTGTCAATTTTTTTTTTTTTTAATAGATTTTTGTTTGATTTCTTTTCTTTAAATATTTAGTTTTGAGTAAGGGCATAATAGTTTTTTTAGAGAAATTTTGAACTTTCAATGGTCAAAGAAACGGTTCCTGTCATGTGAAAATCCGGCCTCACAATGGTGAATAGATTGGGTATTCAAGACCTCACTTTTAAAGATAAGGGAGCTAGTGCCACACTAAAGGAAAGGTTGGAGAGCTCAGCCTTGATTTTCCCAATGTAAAAACATAAGCCATTTCCCATGAATAAATATTTTGACATGAAGGGGTTAGTTTATTTGCAGCTTTCTAATCGACGATTGCGAAATTGATAGAATATCAGTATTTCAACTATAAGCACCAGTTGAAAACAGCAGTTCATTAATTACAAGATAGATATCAGCCATGATATTATCTAGTAACAGGGCTAATGCTTGCTTACAGTACTGTCCATGTAACGAGATAGAAATAGATGTGTATGCTAAGTTTGAAACAGTTTTGTCTGTTTCATAAAATTCATTGCACATATCAGGAAAGACTGCAGATCTCTGCAAATTGTTTGGCAGGTGGATGATGACTACAAGTTGTTCTATTAACTGAGAGCGAGTTTTTCAAAGCTTTAAAGTACATCAACTTACTTGTAAGTAAATTTTTTTCTATACATATTTGGATATATTACATTTTTCTTGTAAGTAAAAAAGAAAAATCGGTCAAAAATAAATTACTAATTTCCAACTTTGACCCAAAAAAGTTCATTTCTTCTATGAAATCTAATTTACTCATAAGTAAACTTAAATAAGTATGTTTTTCAAGATTAGGCAGAAATGCACTGAGTCTATTTAGGGTTATGGAACTCAAATCCTTAGTGCCCATGGGGAGAAAATTAGAAAGATAGGAGTGATCAATTCCTATAAGACATTTTAGAGAAATGAGTTAGCCGATTTGAGTCTCGTCACACTAAACCAATTTCAGTACTCCAGAAAAGAAGAACCAGAATTCAGTGTTATAATTGTGCATCTCAGAGTATAAGCAAAGTTCGTGAGTTCTGGTTTGACATCCAAAAGTAAATGCAGGGAGCGACAAACTTCGTTTCCTCAGATAGTAGCCCATTAAGCCATTATTATTTCACCAACAATACAGAGCTTTTAAGATCCTGAACATTGTGTGTAATTGAGTACAGGCCTTTTAGTACAACATTTCAAAAGTTATCATTGAAACATTCATGATATTATCCATTTAAAAGAGATAGAAAAGTAACACAAGCGCAAATTCAAAATTATAAGATTTTCCTCATAGGTAATCCTATTTTCAATTATCCTATGAGTTGAAACAATATAACCCTTTTAAAGGCAAAGAATTCACTTGATTTTTACATTTTACAAGGCTTTTCTTGCATTTCCTCTTTTTCATTCCTCAGAAATTACAATGAAAAACTTACGGTGTTGTGAAGACTAAGCATGTGGTTAATTTCCAGTGCCTTCACCACTGGAATAAAGAAAGGAAAAGACTAATAAAGAAATTTACAAGTACCATGAAGAAAACACTAACCTTAAAGTTTTTCCAAATCTGTGGAACCCTTGCAAAGAAAAAAATTGCATGCTGCGATGCCTGTCAAAATTTGCTCCAAGTCAAGCCTCACAAATAAACATCGGGTTAATAGAAGACAAAAAATAATGTCTTCTCAGGAAATTGCAGAGGAATACAAAATCAAAGGACAAGGAGAAAGTGAGGAACAATGGGCACAGATTTGGAGCATGTTTGGCTAGGGTTCAAAAATTTTACTTGTAAGTAAATAAGTAAATTTGAAATAAAGAACTTTTTTATTGATTCAGTAGAAAATAAGTTAGTTACTTAGCCCTTGTTTGGCCCCAATTTTTTAAAACTCATTTTCCCCCCACATTCATTTTCAAGCCCACATTTTATGAGACCCCAATTTTTATCAACTTTTATCAAAATCAACTAAAAATCAGATTTTTAACCTAACCAGACTAGGGCTTATTTTGATAGTAAGTCGTAAGTTAATTACTTTCAAAATGAATAACTATTTTTAATTAAACTTAAAACACTCTTAACATATCCAAAAATGTTTGGGAACAAAAAGTTGCATAAAAACAACTTTTATTTTCTTTAAGATTAGCCAATACTCTAAAAGTGATAACAGCACTATAACCAGTAGTGGCTCACATATAGAGCTTCGAAAAGAAGGGGATCGATTTGACCGGCTAAGATAGTAGGTGCTACACCACAGTATCTGTTGTCAAATTATTAAGGAAATGCAGAATTTATTTGTAACGCCACGGAGTGCGCTTCACAAGTATACTGAAAAGATCGATAAATACACACATACACAATTCTTTATTATATTATAATCTATACACTGGAATAATGGATACATTAATGCCCTGATCCATGTCTTGGTTCCCATAGGTTGAGAAAAATAGTAGATGATTGCAACTAGAATTATGGCTGCAAAGCACGAAATACACAAAGTATTAGAAACATTAAATTTTTCAGATGAATTTGTAGAAGCAAATTAACAGACTTGTTCCGCGAAGCTTAGAAGGTTTACTAAGTAAAATTACTAAAAAGTAGAAAATATATAACTTCTGTTTATAGGTGCAAGTTGGAAGAAGTTACTTGTTTGTCACTAAGGTGAGAGCTATATTCAAAACAAGTTAATTATGTAATACCCAGACCAGAAAAGCTTAAAAAGATTTGATAGGTACTACTCATACCAACAAAGTGCATCTTCTTTTACGGAAGTTCATCTTTAGAAACTTCACAGTTAAACGTGCTTGGTTTGAAGTAATTCTATGATAGATGACCCACTAGGAAGTTTTCTAGGGGAGCGTGCGAGTGAAGACAAAGTATGATGTGTTGGTACAGTGGGGACAGTACGTCGTCGATTTAACGATCGGGACAGCCCGTTAAGTGGGACCCAGGTCGTTACAAATTAGACATAGGAAGCAAATTTTTACTGATGCGGACATCATTGGACCCATCAGGATTTATTTTTATCATTATTGAACTTTATTTATTTTATCGTTATTGATTCTTATCATTTATGTTTTCTATTTATTATTGTTATTGGGCTTGTAGTAGTGTGTTGGTCCAAACCCGTTAGGTTTTCGCTATTTATTGGTTTTTTCATTATGATTGAAACAATTGATGAATATAATGAATTAAAGAGTGGCATGTAGCCCGTTTTCTCTCCTTTCTTCTCCCCTTCTTCTTCTTCTTCTTCTTCTTCTTCCTCCTCCTCCTCTTGCTTCTTCACAGCTTCTTGTCCATCTCTTCTACTACTATTTTCTTACTGCAATTCTAATTCTGCTATTGTCCTGCATCAAATTTGGTATCAGAGCTAAACTTGGTTTCATCGACAATTTAAATCCCTTCTATTGTCAATTACAAACCCGGCAACCACCCCACACGACAATACCCCAGCTCAAAGCCATCCCCAAACTGCAATCTTGTAACTGCTGCAATTCAAACCATAACCACCACTTTCAACTTATAACCCTCCTCGCTGCCACATAGTCGACATCCACACAAAAAAAAATCAGTCGTTGTCGACCGTCCCCGAAAATCTTCTGCCACAATCACTTCTCCACCACCCCAACACAGTCGTCCACTCGAACCCAAACCGCAACAGCCACCACCACCCACAAACCACCCCACCGACAGGGACCCAGAATCCTCTACCACCCCAATCCACTACAAGTCACGCGCCGCTCCAACCCACACACCACAAGTCACTCACCTCATTGCCAAGCAAACCCAAAAATTCACCATCAATTAACTCGGGAAGAATTAGATAGCAAGGCTGAAGAAAACCGGAGAGAATGGACTGCAAATTTACCCACAACCACTGAGGGCAAATTTTTGTGACCAGACTTGTTTAGGTAATTGAGTTTGATTATTTTGATTAGTTTGGGCCTCAAATTTGTTTATTGTTTGGTATTTTGAGCCTTCAATTGTGGTCTGTTTTAGTTGGACTAAGTTGTAGTTTGTTAGTACTTTGGGCCTCACTTTTATTACAAGTTTTGTTTTCAGTTAAAAAAAAAAAAGCAGAAAAAAAAGTGTGAAAAAAAAAAAGAAAAAAAAAATCTTTTTAGTCATCTTTTGGGCCTCCATTAAAATATCTGTTTAGTATATCTTAGTTTTCATACTTTGGGCCTCGATTTGGGTCCCATTTTTTATACTGTGTAATTGTTTTAGTTAAAATAAAGTGCAAAAAGAAAAAAAAAAGTGAGAAAAAGAAAGGAAAAAGAGAGAGTGTGAAAAAAAAAGTTATTTTCTAATATTTTTGCAGATACCTCTCTTTGACCTAGTTCAGTTCTTTCAACGAACAAAATCGGGAGCTATTGTCATTTGCCTTTGGTTCTCAATTAATTGGTGTTTGGCTACTCGGTGCTCGACTACTTCGACGAACAAACAAGGAGAATTTCTATTTTATTTATCATTTGTTTATATTACTGTTTATCTTAAAATCGCATCGATTACTTTCTTTGTGCTACTGTTATTCTAATTTTTCACGTGATCGAATCACTACTTGTTCAATTCCCATTTTACCCATTTTTTTATGTAATCGGATTTTTGACTAGTATTGGATGTGTACTTTGTTATCTAAATGTATCGGTAGTATTAGCTTGCCATATTTGGTTCATTTAATCCCAAAGTTTCAAAAAAATGCTAAAATTATTATTTTCTGTTGCTTACACTTATTGTTCATTGATCTCTTCATTGCACATCATTTAGTTACTAATACAGTGCATAAAGTTGTGTCATGGTCGTCTTGTCATATATATTTCCAATAATCTGACCATGGATCCATCCCAATTTGATGCCCTCACCAGACAGTTAGCACAACTTGCCACTAACCAACAACAGTTCCAAACTCAATTAGCAACTGTCCAAACTGAGATGTCTGCTACTCGTGAAGCGATGAGAGATTTAGCTGCTAGGTTGTCCACTTTTAAGCAAATCCCTCATTCGACTAATGTCGATAATTCTAAAGTGTCCGTAATAAACATCTTTGTCGACAAGGTCATCAAAAGTATTTTTTACATGACCATAGGGATGGAGATTGGGTTCATAATCAAGAGCGAGGTTACTACCGTCACAATACTCATTCTCTTCCACGTCATAAGGAGTATTTCTTTATAAACAATAAATTAGATGCTCCTACTTTTGATGGTTGCTTAGATTTTGAGGTTTTTACTCGATGGACGGCCCTTAAACAAGGGAATCGGTTAGTGACTAAGTATATTGATCAATTTGAGGAATTTCGAATGTAATGTCATGTCATTAAGGATGACGCCTGACTTTGAGTAAGTTTATTCAAGGTTTAAGAGATGATCTTAGGCGTAAGCTTTTCCTTAGGGGTGTCCTACTCTTGATCAGGCTTACTCTTTAACCTGAGATTTTGAATTGATTATTCGTACTCCATATAAAACGCTTGGTGACAACTATACACCAATATCCTCAACGCTACTTCCTCTTAAATCTATTAGGAGACCTTCCCCGTCAAATGTTCCTCATGTGTTCAAAAATAAGGGTATAATTTCTAAAATTCCAAGGACTTTTTCTCACTTGCAGTGCTTCAACTGTAACAACTTTGGCCACATCTCTTCCAAATGTCATAGTCGAACCTTAGTCAGTGAAGAACAAAAGAATATAATAGAAGAACGGTTAGACGATCAAGTCTATGTACCTAAACTTGCAGAATCCCATGACTTTGATGATAGTGAGAACATCTCTTTAGGTCGTATTGTACCATTTGCTCCTGATACTTCTCAATCAAGCGTTGTTTGTCGTACCATTATCCAACCCAAAGGTGCTATAGATTTGTGTAGTCATGTCATTTTCAAGGAAAATCTTGGGAATTGGGATTTGATCGTCCCAACATTTCAAAGTACATATAAAAATTTTGTGAATCGGTCTATAAGTACGAGTCCTTTTGAAGTTATTCTTAATTATGAATCTGTGAAGCCTTTAGACCTTATTCTCATGTCCCCACATACTAGAGTATCTATGTCAGCTGAAGCATTTGCACATCTTCATGATTTGCATCTTCAGATCAATAAACGACTTGAAGCAAGTAATGCATCATATAAACTTCAAGATGATTTGCATAAATGAATTTTTGAATTTAATACTGGGGATTATGTTATATTGCGAGCTCGTAGTGCTGGTATTTTTAAAATTTTGAAGTATGTTGGTCCAAATGCACTTATCATTGATCTTTTATCACATTTTGGCTATCACTCTACTTTAAATATTGAGAACTTCATTACTTACAAACACCATTTCAATTCCTTTGATGATCATTTTTTATTTAGCTTTGTGAACCCCCAACCTGTTCATCTTAATATTTTTACTTTAATACCATATGTTACAGCACACAAAGATAAAATTGATATTATTTTAGATGAACAGATAGTGTTGATCAATGATGGAGAAATTGGGTGTTTTCTTGCTCGTTTGGTAGTTTCACTTGATGCAGATCATATTCTTGGGGACAATTTGCAACTAGCTTTAGCATCATTTGCTGAGTTTTGATATTTGGTTCTTATGAAAGATTGTCCCCTGTGGTTGAAGTTTATCCACTCAAGCTTAAATAATATCTAACAGCATTTGTATTCGTGATGACAACAAGCTGCTTGAAGTAATCGTAGTGATGACTCAGGAATGAAAATAAAGAAATACAATTTGAAAATTTTCTTTAATTTTGCTAACTGAAGTTGGAGATATCGTATTGAAGTCATTGAGAACAGATTTTTTTTAATCCTTAAAAAAAAAAATCCAGATCCAGTTTACATACCTTGGACCAGAAGGAATGCCAACTCTCCATATGCTGAAAATGGAAGCCCTTTGTGTAGACAATATGCCAAAGCAATGGTATAACCAACAACCTCAAGTTCGAAGGCCACAACACTTAGACCCCTGATGCTCTTGTGTTTCAAAATTTTTAGTATCTGAACAAGAAAAGCAAATGAATTAAATGGCAGTTGCAAGCTGAATCACAAGTTCAAACAAAATGATTACGGTGACATAGGCTGTTGATTATTTTATCTGAGCAATTTCTATCTTTTTTGGCAGCCATTAGATTTTGATCTTTAATTTGTTAACATTTTATCTCTTTCATTTCCTTCAAGTGTGATAAATCCCACAATTCCAGCCTCAAACATAATCATGTCAACAGTTCTGAGGTTTGAACCTGAGTAACATAAAATACCAAGATTTGGCTTCTAATTGGCCAAAGAACCGGCAGCATATAAAAATGAGCATTATTAGAACAGCCAAATAGTTTCATGTGGTGAAAAAGAAAAATATCCCAAGACGTTACTGAAGTCCAAATAATTATTGTTAGATTTTTGTTTCTCCAACTATAAACATGTTTAACATAAAACTGAGGATCTGGATATCCAAATTTGTACACTGGAAAATGTTCACTAGAATCTCAATAGTTCCATAATTAAAATTAAAGAAACATGATTAAAATCAAGTTTCGATTCTTGAAAAATAGAATCAATAATTGAAAAGCTAAATCAGCTTTAATCCCTTTTCATATACGAAAGAGGGAATTGTGAAAATGATAATAATCCTGTGAATTGTTACCTTGGGTTACTCCAAGATTTACAATTTGAATCACAAACCAAAATGTAAATCACTGAAAGCAAAATTAATTATACCATTAAAAACAAAACCCATGTCAAAGATCCAAACATTCTTAATTTTTAACCAAAAATAGCATAAAAGGGTCATAACACGTTGAAATATAACTCAAATAATGAAAAACACCCAAAACAGTTACAAAGATTGATTTTTGTATAAGATTAATGAGAAAATATTTACCTGAGGGAGTTTGACAGTGGTAGAGGCTGCGACGATGCAGTAACCAAGAAGCTTTGATATCAATGGAAGCAAACAGTCCTTTTCTGGGAATTCACCGCTGCTCAGTGATCCCAGCGCACAGCTAAAATCCATTCCAAGAAACTTCATCTCAACCATTCTGTTCGGTTTAGAAATTTACCAATTAATTTACGAAAATATTGCAGTATATTTGTATTCTTCAGAGCGACTTCCGTGACTCGATTCGATTTGATTTGATCACCAGAGTAGCAGAAGAAATGAGGAAATACGTGGAGAGGGGCTGTTCACTAACCCATATTTCCACTATGCCAAGTAAATAGAAAAAAAAAAAAAAAAAAAAAAAAAAAAAGAGAAATTTGGCCAAATAACCCCACTAAACAATGATTTTGGAGAAATGATATTTGACCCACGTTGAAATAGAATAAAAAAAATTTAAAATGTTTTAATGGTAAAATGACAAAGTTATCCTTCAATTTATATCAAATTATTCACCCAAATTCTTTCATTTCACCTTCTTTTTTCTTCTTCATTTTGGGCGATTTTGCTCATTTTCAGCACCCACATATGGAGCTCCATTCCACCACTTTTCGGCCACCAAAGCCATCAGACTCCACCACCCTCAGCCTCATCTCACTCATATGTACGACCTCCAACCAACAATTATCCACGAAACCACCAGAATTGCGGACTCTTCTTCTGCCGGAAAACCTGTCTTCGGCGACACCCATGGTCGCGCACCACCACCAGTGGATAGCACTCGCCCAAACGACGAACACCATGACTTAACATCGATCAATAATGTACCAATTCGATCTGCTGTTGCTCAAAAAGGTTCGCAGGCGCGACGTAAAACGACACTACAGTCGTTATCTGCAACGTAAAACGACACTACAGTCGTTATCTGCTATAATTTGATTTTTTCAACGAAATGACCTCTAATAATGGAAAAGAAGCAAAAAATATTGGAGAAATCAACAAAAAGTCTTGGCAAAAATAAGGGAGTGGCGGGAGACGGAGCCCCCGAATTTTTTTTAACTAAGAGGATTGAAGACGACGATTTTGCATACCAAAATAGGCAAGTTAGATTGACTAACCAAAAAGACAATCAGTTTGTCGACATTTTTAAGTTAGGGGGTCCAATACTTGACGTCGTTCCGCTGGAAAAGTAGCAAAATATTGGAGAAATCAACATAACGACAAAAGTGTCGTTACTGCTTCGAGAACGACAGAACTGTCGTTCTGCAACTAAAATCGATTTTGAAGAGTCACAACATGTCCGAGCCACGATCATGATGAGTTGAACTCATTTAAGTTGCAGGTTGAACACGTCACTTACAACATTCGAAATTTATGTTCATTACTTAATCTAGAGGCAAAAGAAAATGACACAACTGTCGTTACTGTTTTGAAAACGGCACAAGTGTCGTTCTAGCTCTAAAATCAATTTTGAAGAGCTGCGACCCGTCCCAACCACGATAATCGATAAACTGAACGCATTTAAGTTGTAGGCTCAACACGCGGCTTACAAAATTCTTGAGATATACTCATTACTTTGTACTTCCAAATGAATCTAGACTAAGACTTGTGTGTTTCACTGTTTTATACATATATTCTCTATCAAAAAATACGAGAGTTGGGCCCCCGAATTTTTTTTTTAACTAAAAGGATTGAAAACGATAATTTTAAGTACCAAAATAGTTAAGTTAGATTGACTGACCAAAAAGACAATCAGTTTGTCGAACTTTTTAAGTTATGAGATTCAATGCTTGACGTCGTTCCGCTGGAAAAGTAGCAAAATATTGGAGAAATCAACAGAACGACAAAAGTGTCGTTACTTCTTTGAGAACGTCTACCAGAACGACAGAAGTGTCGTTATATTTGTAAATAAAAGTCCAAGAGAACGACACTTGTTGTTCTACCTCTAAGCGACACCTTAAGGTCCTTCCCATGAAAAGTAGCAAAATATTGGAAAAATCAAAAGAACGGCATTAGTGTGGTTCTACCTCTAAACATGAGTACGAAGAGCCACGAAAATTGATAATCGTTTAACGGCACAAGTGTCGTTCTACCTCTAAAATCGATTTTGAAGAGCCGCGACCCGTCCAGCCACGATAATGATGAGTTGGATTCATTTAAGTTGCAGGCTGAACACGCCACTTACAACATTCGAGATTTATGCTCATTACTTAATCAAGAGGAAAAAAAGAAAACGACACAATTGTCGTTACTGATTTGAAAACGGCACAAGTGTCGTTCTGCCTGTAAACACGATTTTGAAGAGCCACGACATGTCCGAACCACGATAATCGATAAACTGAACTCATTTAAGTTACAGGCTAGACATGCCGCTTACGAAATTCTTGAGATATGCTCATTCTTTGTACTTTCAAACGAATATAGACTAAGATTTGTACTTTCACCGTTTCATACCTTATATTCTATGTCAATTCCACCTCTAGTTGTCACACAATCAATATTTTCGTCCTTCTTAGGTTGGTGGGTTCAATCCTCAATGTCATTACCTTAAAAAGTAACAAAATATTGGAAAAATCAACAAAACGACACAAGTGTCGTTCTGCTAGTAAATACGATTTTGAAGAATCGTGACCCGTTCGAGCCACTATAATCAATAAACGGAACCCATTTAAGTTGTAGGCTGAACACATCCTTTACAAAATACTTGAGATATGCTCATTCATTGTACTTTCAACCAAATCTAGACTAAAACTTTTGCTTTTACCGTTTCATACCTTATATTCTATATCAATTCCACCGCTAGTTGTCACACAATCAATATTTTCATCCTTCTTAGGTTGGGGGGTCCAATCATTGATGTCATTGCCTTGAAAAGTAGCAAAACATTTGAAAAATCAACAGAACGACACAAAGTGTCGTTCCAATGCACAAGTGTCGTTCTGTCAATAAATACGATTTTGAAGAGCCGCGACCCATTCTAGCCAGGATAATCAATAAACGGAACCCATTTAAGTTGTGGCTGAACACGCCCCTTACAAAATACTTGAGATATGCTCATTCCTTGTACTTTCAACCGAATCTAGACTAAGACTTGTGTTTTTACCATTTCATACCTTATATTCTATGTCAATTCCACTGCTAGTTACCACACAATCAATATTTTCGTCTTTGTTAGGTTGGCGGGTCCAATCCTTGATGTCATTGCCTTGAAAAGTACCAAAATATTGGAAAAATCAATAGAACGACACAAGTGTCGTTTCACGACACACAAGTGTTGTTTTGCTAATAAATATGATTTTGAAGAGTCGTGACCCATTCGAGCCACTATAATCGATAAACGGAACCTATTTAAGTTGTAGGCTGAACACGTCCCTTACAAAATACTTGAGATATGCTCATTCCTTGTACTTTCAACCGAATCTAGACTAAGATTTGTGCTTTCACCATTTCATACCTTATACTCTATATCAATTCCACCGCTAGTTGTCACACAATCAATATTTTCGTCATTCTTAGGTTGGGGGGTTCAATCCTTGATGTCCTTGCCTTGAAAAGTAGCAAAATATTGAAAAAATCAACAGAACGACACAAGTGTCATTCCAATACACAAGTGTCGTTCTGCCAATAAATACGATTTTGAAAAGCCGCAACCATCCGAGCCATGATAATCGATAAACGGAACCCATTTAAGTTGCAGACTGAACACGCCCCTTACAAAATACTTGAGATATGCCCATTCCTTGTACTTTCAACCGAATCTAGACTAAGACTTGTGCTTTTACCGTTTCATACCTTATATTCTATGTTAATTCCACTGCTAGTTGCCACACAATCAATATTTTTGTCCTTATTAGGTTGGGGGTCCAATCCTTGATGTCCTTGCCTTGAAAAGTACCAAAATATTGGAAAAATCAACAGAACGACACAAGTGTCGTTTTGCTAATAAATACGATTTTGAAGAGTCGTAACCCGTTCGAGCCACTATAATCGATAAACGGAACCCATTTAAGTTATAGGCTGAACACGCCCCTTACAAAATACTTGAGTTATGCTCATTCCTTGTACTTTCAACCGTATCTAGATTAAGACGTGTGCTTTCACCGTTTCATACCTTATATTCTATATCAATTCCACCACTAGTTGTTACACAATCAATATTTTCGTCCTTCTTAGGTTGGGGGATCCAATCCTTGATATCTTTGTCTTAAAAAGTACCAAAATATTGAAAAAATCAACAGAACGACACAAGTGTCGTTCTGCCAATAAATACGATTTTGAAGAGTCGCGACCCGTCCAAGCCACATAATCGATAAACGAGACCCATTTAAGTTGCAGGTTGAACACACTCCTTACAACATTCGGGATTTATGTTCATTGCTTAATCGAGAGGAAAAAGAAAACAACACAACTGTCGTTACTGTTTTGAAAACGACACAAGTGTCATACTGCCAATAAAATCGATTTTGAAGAGTCGCGACCCGTCGAGCCACGATAATGATAAGCTGAATTCATTTAAGTTGCAGGCTGAACATGCTCCTTACAACATTCGAGATTTATGCTCATTACTCAATCGATAAGAAAAAGAAAACGACACAACTGTCGTTACTGTTTTGAAAACGACACAAGTGTCGTTCTGTCAATAAAATCGATTTTGAAGATCCACGACCCATCCGAGCCACGATAATGATAAGCTGAACTCATTTAAGTTGCAGACCGAACATATAATGTTTGTATTGTCATTTTACATGGAAGATAACGACTGTACTGTTGTTCTGCACTACGTAAAACGACTGGAATGTCGTTTTGTGCTATAGACCGTCCAATAGTTACACCCAGTACAGAAATACACCAACTATGGAAAATTAATCAGTTAAAATATCATTTCATACTATATTCAACAATAAAAAGATACACGAAATTACCAAAAATACATTTCTTTTTCTTCAAATATTTAGAGATTTCAATATAGATAATTTAAAAACCAAAATTCTTGATCAAATACTCAAAATGTAGGAAAATATAGGTGAGTAATACAATAAATAACAAGATTTTGTGGGGGGAAGCAAGCACATGAGATGCCGAGATGGAGAGCTCGTGTTAATTGGATTGGGACGAATTGGAAAATTTAATGGATTGAAAGGGTATTTGAGTCTTTTGATGATAGGGATATTTTGGACCTTTTATACCATTTATTTATTCTATTTTTTAATGGAGGCCATTTTACTAACAAACATTGAGAAAATCCTATTTGTCCAAATACATTATTTGACTAGGCTCTTTAACAAAGAGTCCCAAAAAAAATGAAAAAATGAAAATATAATTTTACACTAGAAAAAAATCAAAAATACCTCCACTCTCTCTCACTGCCTAAAATTGACCAAACCTCATAGCCGAAATCGACCCAAAACCACCACTAAAAAAGTCGACGAAACCGACCACGAAGTCACCATTGTCGACATTCACATTGTAGCGCCCCGAGTTCCGTTAACCCGGATTGCCACATCATCGTCTTTTGCCCTAATTTAATAATCAAAATTCGTGAAAATAACCTAATTTTTGAAATCACATTTGTAATTGAAAACTTCGTCGGCAAGTAAACTCATGGGATAATTATTTTAAAATTTAAATATCATGTTTTTGGAATAGCGGAAACGACAATACGTTAACAATGTTCAAATACATAAATTTCAAAATTTAATAATTTCGATAATCAAATTTTTGTGTCACCACTGCCCATCAATCACAATCGCCTCCGAAGTCTGCAAATATTGTTAAAATAACAAATTGAGTATTTCGAAGAAATACTCAGTAGACTCATCGCCGATAATTAATTTACAGAATAATTGAATATACACTTATGCAATATACAACGTGATATCATCATCCTCTTTGACTCATTTTCTTGAAAATCATAGGCTCTTTAAAATCGTAGAATGTGGGTAGTCTTTCTTTTTCGTGCGTATAAAGCACATAAGTTATGCATAATACTCTCGTCTTATCTCATAAGAGATTATCGTCTTTCTCATACATTAAATCACATAAGTTATGGCAAACATAACAACATCATAACAATATGACATACTCTCATCTCGTGCATTAAAGCATATAAATCACGTAATTTCACATAAAGCATGCAATTATAATTTAAAGTAATTAATGGTGGCGAGTCTACTTCAATAATTCTCGAGTTAGTGCAAAAATGAAGTGGAGAGTGATCTCAAGCTCTCAATCGTCCGTACGTTTCGTCTAACCAAAATGAAAAATAAGTTTGAATTAGTATTTCGAAACTTTAAAGTTTTAAATTGTTAAAAGAAAGTTTTGGGACTAAATTGAAAATTATCGAAACTGAAATAAATAGATTAAAATGATAAAATAAAATTTAGGTGCTAAATTGAAAATTTTTTAAATCTGAAAATAAAAGTTTAAGGGCTGAAATAGTAATTTTTGAAAGTTAGGACTAAACTGTAAATATAATAAAGTTGAAAATAAAACTAAAGGGCTGAAATTGCACCTTTTATAAATTAGGGACTTAATTGAAAATCTGCTAAAACTGAAAATAAAAGCCTTGACAATCATCATTGGCTAAAAACCTCTTGGCTTGTAAGGCGGAGATAAGGCGAGAAAGTGACTTGATCATCGTCCCATAAAACCTGAATATTTCTTCACCGTCCTTGCTAAAAATAACCTTTTTCTCATGGCACATAATTGCGGCACGATTGGCACTGAGCCAATCCATACCCAGAATAATATCGAAATCTTTCATTCGAATAATATTCAAGTCTGCCTCCAAAACTTGACCATCAAAATCTATTTGTACGGCCTTGACTATCTTATTAGTATCGATAGTACTTCCTGACGGCAAACTAACCTCGAGGGTACTACCAGTCTCTTCTCTTATTAGGTTTAGTCTTTCTAAGCATGCATCGGATACAAATGAATGTGTGGCTCCCGAGTCTATTAGAACATATATGGGAATATCGGAAATAGATAGTATACCTGGTATCATAATAGCATGCTCAAGATGGGAAAGGAAAATACGGTATGGAAAGTAGTTAAGACATGTACAAGAGTACCAGGGTAACTAGTATACCTGCAATCACGTCGGAATCCTCGGCTGCGTCCATAGCGAATACTCTTGCCTTCCCTTTCCTGTCCTGGTCTGGGTTCATCCTCTGATTGGAACCCTGGGCGGGCTGAGCACGACAATCCGATGCGAACTGACCTGACTGGCCATACTTGTAACAGACACCCTTTCCAAAAAGGCATTTTCCTTTATGCATCCTCGGTACTTAGGGCAGAGGGAAATGAAATTGGGCATCTGCCTCCCTGTTGGTCCTGGATTCGGCCTCTTGATGAATGGTTGGTTCTGGTTTTGATTTTGGTTGCGGCTCGGACCTTGCCACTTTCTTTTTCCTAGGTTTCTCTGCTCGTAATGATTTCCTTGGCTTCCCATTCTCCCACCAGCATAGGCTACTGCTTGAGCCTTCTTTACTACATCCCGGTAAGTTGACAGTTCATGTGAACTGATAATTTGTCTAACATTAGAGCGTAGACCCCTCTCAAATCTCCGAGCCTTTTTGAACTCCGTCTCTACCAGATGTGGAGCATAACATGACAGTTCTTCAAATTTCCTTTCATACTCGGTTATGTCCATTTCTCCTTGTACCAATCGCAGAAATTCAGCCTCTTTGTGATCTCGAAGAGCCTATGGGAAGAACTTGTCCTGGAGCCATTCTTCCACCGCCAGTGGCCCATCTCCACCGTCAAACATAGGCGGGCTGTACCTTCTAAACTATTCAATCACTGGTACTATGGGGTTAGGGTTGACTGGCTGTGGAATCTGTCTCATTTTCTGCACAGTCCTGAGCAATTCTCGGATGATGTCGGTTTGAGTAGGTGGTGCCATGACCTTCATAAAATTTAAGGTAATTTGTAACAGTTGACTAGGCATATAAACACTAAAAGATAACTCGAAAGATGAAAAATAGGATTCAAACATCATTTCATTCATAACTCAATTTCTTTTGGTGCGAGTACATGAATAGGAAGGCATGTATGCCGAGCATTTCCAATATTTTTTATACAATGATGTCAAACCTACACTAGATCCTATCTCTCTATTCTCCTTCGGTTATACATGATTCGGCGTAGGAGTACTCTCCGAGCGCTGGATCAGCATCCTCTTCCGGGTCTTCTTCGAGTTCTTCTTCCGGTTCTTCTTCAAGTTCTTCTTCCGGGTCTTCCTCGGGGTCTTCCTTTGGTACTAACCCTTCTCCTTGCCCAAGTTCGGGCTCAAGTTCTAGCTCCCCTTCAGGTGCAACCCCAAAGTGGTGCTCAAAATACATGGGCCAGTATGCCACAAATCTCGCGCAAAAGGTGTCATATTCAACCCCCACATTAGGTGACACCAGTGCATCTATGTATATGCTGCGAGCTACCTCCGCGTAGTCGTCCCGAAAGGTAGATAGTAAACGATGGATCGATCGGTGATCATTGGTCACATAGCCATGCTGTATGGCCCGATTGCGTACAATGTTCAGTTGTTCTACGTGTTGGGCTATAGTCCAATCAAGTCTAGGCCTGAAACGATCGTAGTCTCAAGTGGCTTGTTCCGCGTCACTTGGTGCATTTCTATGTAAATTATGAGGACGTAAAAATTTAAAAATTCTTGTAAATTATGCACAAGCTCGTCTTTCTTTCTTTCTAATCCGGATACATTTCTTTCTCTTCTTCTAAATCTCGTAAATTGTAAAACGGGTATCCGAATAAAATAACGTTAAACTTCATAAACTTCTTTTACCTTCGGAGTCGGTGGATCGAATGATGGCAGTGGCGCCTTTCAGTAATAATAATAAGGAAAATCCCTTTGAAATTTTTCTCTTTTTGAAAATTTGCCAGTCTACAGAAACGCAGACCGGCTCTGATACCAAGCTGTAGCACCCCGAGTTCCGTTAACTCGGATTGCCACGTCATCGTCTTTTGCCCTAATTTAATAATCAAAATTCGCATAAATAACCTTATTTTTGAAATCACATTTGTAATTGAAAACTTCGTCGACAAGTAAACTCATAGGATACTTGTTTTAAAATTTAAATGTCATGTTTTTGGAATAGCGGAAACGACAATACGTTAACAATGTTCAAATACATAAATTTTAAAATTTAATAATTTCGATAATCAAATTTTTGTGCCACTACTGCCCATCAATCGCGATCACCTCCGAAGTCTGCAAATATTATTAAAATAACAGAGTGAGTATTTCTAAGAAATACTCAGTAGACTCATCGCCAATAATTAATTTACAGAATAATTGAATACACACTTATGCAATATACAACGTGATATCATCATCATCTTCTTTGACTCATTTTCTTGAAAATCATAGGCTCTTTAAAATCATAGGGTGTGAGTAGTCTTTCTTTTTCGTGCGTATAAAGCACATAAGTTATGCATAACATTCTCGTCTTATCTTATAAGAGATTCTCGTCTTTCTCATGCATTAAAACATATAAGTTATAGCAAGTATAACAACATCATAACAATATGACATATTCTCATCTCATGCATTAAAGCATATAAATCACGTAATTTCACATAAAGCACGCAATTATAATTTAAACTAATTAATGGTGGCGAGTCTACCTCAATAATTCTCGAGTTAGTGCAAAAATGAAGCGGAGAGTGATCTCAAGCTCTCAATCGTCCGTACGTTTCGTCCGGCCAAAATGGAAAATAAATTTGAATTAGTATTTCGAAACTTTAAAGTTTTAAAGTGTTAAAATAAAGTTTTGGGACTTAATTGAAAATTATCGAAACTGAAATAAATAGCTTAAAATGATAAAATAAAGTTTAGAGGCTAAATTGAAAATTTATTAAATCTGAAAATAAAAGTTTAAGGGCTGAAATAGTAATTTTTGAAAGTTATCGACTAAATTGTAAATATAATAAAGATGAAAATAAAAGTTAAAAGCTGAAATAATAACTTTTAGAAGTTTAGGGACTAAACTGTAAATATAATAAAGCTGAAAATAAAACTAAAGGGCTGAAATTGAACCTTTTATAAATTAGGGACTTAATTGAAAATCTACTAAAACTGAAAATAAAATATTAAGGACCGAAATAATAATTTCTAAACTTGGGGACTAAATTGAAATTATTTAAAATTGAAAATAAGAATTTTAGGACTGAAACAGTGACTTTTAAAAATTTAGAGACTCAATTGAAAGTTTTATGAAACTGAAATTTAAATAAATAAAACTTAAGAACTGGAAATAAAACTTTCTAAACTATGGGTCTAAAATAAATAACTTTTAAAACTAAGGAGCTAAAGGGTTAAGTTTCTAAAAAAAATCAAAATTTAAACTATAACCTAACTCTTTTCTCTCTCTCGACAGAGAGAGAGATCGACGGGAGGGAAAGGGGCGAAGCCCCTTTCTCCACTTCCCCACAACCAACCGGCGTCAATGGCAGCACCACCAACGTGGTGGCGCCGGTGGTAGGAGTTTTTAGTTTCTTCTCCCTCTTTTTTTTTTTTTGTTTCGGTCCGTGGATGGAAGTGGGGATTGGGCTCGATTCGGTTGAGTTTCTTGGTTTTTGGGTTCGGTTTTGTGACTGTGGGCTATGGTGTCGACGGTGGTGGTTGGAGGTTGTTGGCAGTGAGTTGGGGTTCCATTTTGGGCTATTGGTCGTGAGTTGGAGGTCACGATTTTTGGGGTGGAAGTTCTCAGTTTGGAGCTTGATTTTGGAGTGGTGGTTTGGTGTTTTCTTGGACATGGTGGTGGCAGTTTGAGGTGGGTTTGGTGGAAATGGTGGCTTGAGGTGGCTGGAACTTGGATGGTGGTTAGCTTGGTGATTGTGTTCTCGGTTTTGGTGGTTTTGGGTTGGCTTGGTGGAGTTGGTTCGATTGGTGGTGACTGTGGTGGCTGGTGGTGGTTTTGGTATTGGTGGTGTTGATGTTTGCAAATTTTGGTCTCGTTTTTGGTGGTGTTGCAATGGAGGTTGGTCTGTTGATTGATGGAGTTTGTGGTTTGCATTTTGGTCTCGGTTTTGGTGTTGTTGCAATGGAGGTTGGTCTGTTGGTTGATGGAGTTTGTGGTTTGCAGCTGGGCTTGGCTGCAGTGAGTGAAATGTTGGTGTTGCAGTAGCTTGGCAGTGTGAAGAGTTGGTGTCGTGAAAACATTGTGTTGATATTGGTGAATGGCTGCACAGTGTTGCAGCTTGGGGAGTTCACTGTTGATGCTAGAAATGGACTTTCTAGCATCAATTGTGTCTCACAATGGAATTGAGAGAGTTTGAGGGAGTGAAAGTTTCTTACCAAATGGATGTTGTGTGAGAGTGGGAGTGCTAGTGTGGTATGAATAGTGACAATTAGGGCACAAAACCCTAAGTGGGCAATTGGGCCAAATAGTTGGGCTTTAGGTGTTTTCTAATTGGGCTAAAATAATTAATTTCGGTTTTGGATTCATTTAATTAGACTTAAATGGATTGGGCTAAAAAAATTAAAATTTAAAATGTTGGACTTATGTAATTGGATTATAAACATTGGACTTTAATAATTGGGCTTGAAATTACTAAAAATTGTATTTAAATAAAATAAATCGAAATTGATAATAAAATTATTATTCAGGATTGGATTCGATCGAATAGATTTGAATTCGTTTTTATAACGGCTAGACGAACGCGCTTTCTCTTTAAAATTAGGGTTAACGTTTAGCGGCACGTTTTTCGAGAAAACTAATTTTATATTAATTAAAAGTTCTCGGTCGCTACAACCTTACCCCCTTAAAATAATTTCGTCCTAGAAATTTAAACTTACTTGATCTAAAATATCTGGATACTTGCCAGAATCTCCTCTTCTTTCTCCAGGTAGCTTCATCACTATCATGTCTACCCCATTAGACTTTGACTAAAGAAATCTCTTTGTTTCTTAAGACATTGACTTTTCTTTCTATAATGTACATAGGTGTCTCCTCATAGGACATATTCCTTTGAATCGAAATTGTCTGAAAATTTACCACGTGACTTGGGTCGTGGATATACTTTCTCAATAAGGAAACGTGAAAAACGTTGTGTACGGCCGATAGCTCTGGTGGCAACGCCAAACGATAAGCCACGTTACCTACTTTCTCTAATATCTCAAATGGTCCGATAAATGGGGCCTTAACTTCCATCTCTTGCCAAAACGAATATTTCCTTTCATATGAGCTACTTTCAAGAATACTTTCTCTCCAATTGCAAACTCCAAGTCTTTTCTCCTTTTATCCGCATAGCTTTTCTGTCCGTCTTGTGCGGCTTTGATCCGCAATCTGATATTCTCAATAGCCTCAACGGTCTTTTCAATCAAATCTGGACCCAAAATTCTTCTCTCTCCTACTTCATCCCAATAGACTTGTGATCGACATCGTCGTCCATAAAGTGCCTCATATGGTGTCATACCAATAGTAGCCTGAAAACTATTATTGTAGGCAAATTCCACTAATGGGAGATGAGTCTCCCAATTACCACTCAAGTCTAGTACACAAGCTCTAAGCATATCCTCTAGTGTCTGAATAGTGCATTCAGACTGTCCATCGGTCTGGGGATGGTAAGCAGTACTAAAATTTTATTTAGTACCCATAGCTACTTGTAAACTCTTCCAAAATCTCGAGGTAAATCTCAGGTCTCTATCTGAGACAATGGAAGCTGGCACTTCATGAAGTCGAACAATCTCTCTAACATACAATTGGGCTAACTGGTCCATATTGAGAGTCATTCTGATCGGTAGGAAATGAGCTGACTTCGTAAGTCGGTTTACAATAATCCAAATAGAGTCATGTCCTTTCACCGATTTCGGTAACCCTGTTACGAAATCCATGGAAAATTTTTTCCCATTTCCATTTTGATATATCCAAGGGATTTAACAATCCTGACGGTCTCTGGTGTTCGGCCTTAACTTGCTGACACGTCATGCATCGAGAGACAAACCTTGTAATACAACCCTTCATGTTTCTCCATCAAAAGGTATTGAGCAAATCACGATACATCTTTTTTCCTTCTGGGTGGCATGCATATGGTGCTGAATGAGCTTCTGTCAAAATCTCATTTTTGATATGTTCATCCTTCGGTACACAGAGATGTTCTCTGAACATAAGTGCTTTATCAGCGGCAATCTCGAAACCTATTCTCTTGCTAGTCCCAACTTCGGATCTGATCTTTTCTAGGAATTTATCTCCGGCTTGAGCCGTCACAATCCGACCTCTCAAATCTAGTTTAACGATCAGACTTGCCAATCTAATAGATCCTTGGACTGATAGGGCTTGCACTTCAATTCTTAAATTCTGAAAATCTCGAACCAATTGATCTTGCGTTATTCCCAAAACTGATAACTGTCCGACGTTCTTTATGCTCAAAGCATCTGCAACTTTATTTGCTTTACCCGGGTGGTAAAGAATGGTGCAGTCATAATCTTTTACCAGCTCTAGCCATCGACGTTGTCTCATGTTTAGTTCCTTCTAAGTGAAAAAATACTTGAGACTCTTGTGATCGGTATAAATCTCACATTTACTACCATACAGATAATGTCGCCAAATCTTAAGAGCGTGCACTACAGCTGCGAGCTCTAAGTTATGTGTCGGGTAATTCTTCTCATGTGGCTTCAACTGTCTTGAAGCATAGGCGATCAATTTGCCATTCTGCATCAATACACAACCTAAACCACGTTTGGACGCATCGCTATAAATAACGAAACCATCAGACCCATCTGGTATAGTCAACACTGGTGCTGAGACGAGTCTGTTCTTAAGTTTCTGGAAGCTTTTTTCACACTGTTCGGTCCACAGAAACTTAACTCCTTTCTTGGTCAACTGAGTCATAGGACCTACTATTTTAGAGAAACCCTCTATGAATCGCCGATAGTATCCGGCTAATCCAAGAAAACTTCTCACATCTCCAACATTTGCAGGTATTGACCAATTCGATACAGTTTCCACTTTAGAAGGATCAACTTCGATGCCTTTGGCTGTAACAATATGACCCAAGAAACCTACTCTCTCAAGCCAAAATTCACACTTCTTGAATTTGGCGTACAACTTTTCTACTCTCAGCGTTTCCAATACAATCCTCAAATGTTCTTCATGCTGTGCCGAATCTCTAGAGTAGATCAATATGTCATTGATAAAAACAATGACGAATTTATCAAGATATTGATGGAAGACTCTGCTCATCAAGTCCATAAATATCGCAGGTGCGTTCGTGAGTCCAAAAGGCATCACTACGAACTCGTAATGTCCATGTCGTGTCCTGAACGCTGTCTTTGGTACGTCAGTTGGCGAAACCTTTAGCTGATGGTAACCAGATCTCAAGTCAATCGTGGAGAAAATAGCTTTGCCTTTCAACTAATCGAATAAGTCCTCGATCCTAGGGAGAGGATACTTATTCTTTATCATCAACTTGTTAAGTTCTCGATAGTCGATGCACATCCTCATACTTTCATCCTTCTTCTTTACAAACAGAACGGGCGCTCCCCATGGAGATACACTTGGTCTGATGAAACCCTTCTCTAGCAATTCCTCCAATTGTACCTTCAGTTCTTGTAATTCATTTGGCGCCATAGGTACAGAGCTTTAGAAACGGGGGCGGCTCCTGGTACCAAGTCAATGAAAAATTCCACTTGTCTATCCGACGGAGTACTGGGTAGATCATCTGGAAAGACATCACCGTACTCACATACTACTGGTACTGATTCCAGAGTAATCTCCTCTACGGGTTTGTCTTGCAAACTAACCAAAAAGCCTTAACAATCATCATTGGCTAAAAACCTCTTGGCTTGTAAGGCGGAGATAAGGCGAGGAAGTGACTTGATCCTCGTCCCATAAAACTTGAATACTTCTTCACCGTCCTTGCTAAAAATAACCTCTTTCTCATGGCACATGATTGGCACTGAGCCAATCCATACCCAGAATAATATCGAAATCTTTCATTCGAATAATATTCAAGTCTGCCTCCAAAACTTGACCATCAAAATCTATTTGTACGGCCTTGACTATCTTATTAGTATCGATAGTACTTCCTGACGGCAAACTAACCTCGAGGGTACTACCAGTCTCTTCTCTTATTAGGTTTAGTCTTTCTAAGCATGCATCGGATACAAATGAATGTGTGGCTCCCGAGTCTATTAGAACATATATGGGAATATCGAAAATAGATAGTATACCTGGTATCATAATAGCATGCTCAAGATGGGAAAGGAAAATACGGTATGGAAAGTAGTTAAGACATGTACAAGAGTACCAGGGTAACTAGTATACCTGCAATCACGTCGGAATCCTCGGCTGCGTCCATAGCGAATACTCTTGCCTTCCTTTTCCTGTTCTGGTCTGGGTTCATCCTCTGATTGGAACCCTGGGCGGGCTGAGCACGACAATCCGATGTGAACTGACCTGACTGGCCACACTTGTAACATACACCCTTTTCAAAAAGGCATTCTCCTTTATGCATCCTCGGCACTTAGGGCAGGAGGAAATGAAATTGGGCATCTGCCTCCCTGTTGGTCCTGGATTCGGCCTCTTGATGAATGGTTGGTTCCGGTTCTGATTTTGGTTGCGGCTCGGACCTTGCCACTTTCTCTTTCCTAGGTTTCTCTGCTCGTAATGATTTCCTTGGCTTCCCGTTCTCCCACCAGCATAGGCTACTGCTTGAGCCTTCTTTACTACCTCCCGGTAAGTTGACAGTTCATGTGAACTGATAATTCGTCTAACATTAGAGCGTAGACCCTTCTCAAATCTCCGAGCCTTTTTGAACCCCGTCTCCACCAGATGTGGAGCATAACATGACAGTTCTTCAAATTTCCTTTTATACTCGGTTATGTCCATTTCTCCTTGTACCAATCGCAGAAATTCAGCCTCTTTGTGATCTCGAAGAGCCTATGGGAAGAACTTGTCCCTGATCTCCTTCTTGAAATCATCCCAAGTCAGGGCTGCTTGTTGTTCTTCGCTCCTTGTGCGGGATGCAGATTCCTACCAAAATCTCGCTCTTCCGACTAACATGAATTCTGCACAACCCACTTTCTTATATTCAGGGTAGGCTATGTGCTTGAAAATTTTCTCAATGGCCTGGAGCCATTCTTTCACCGCCAGTGGCCCATCTCCACCGTCAAACATAGGCGGGCTGTACCTTCTAAACTGTAATAACTGGTACTATGGGGTTGGGGTTGACTGGCTGTGGAATTTGTCTCATTTTCTACACAGTCCTGAGCAATTCTCGGATGATGTCGGTTTGAGTAGGTGGTGCCATGACTTTCATAAAATTTAAGGTAATTTGTAACAGTTGACTGGGTGTATAAACAATAAAAGATAACTCGAAAGACGAAAAATAGGATTCAAACATCATTTCATTCATAACTCAATTTCTTTTGGTACGAGTACATGAATAGGAAGGCATGTATACCGACCATTTCCAATATTTTTTATACAATGATGTCAAACCTACACTAGATCCTATCTCTCTATTTTCCTTCGGTTATACATGATTCGGCGTCGGAGTACTCTCCGAGCGCTGGATCAGCGTCCTCTTGAGGGTCTTCTTTGGGTTCTTCTTCCGGGTCTTCTTCAGGTTCTTCTTCCGGGTCTTCCTCGGGGTCTTCCTCGAGTACTAACCCTTCTCTTTGCCCAAGCTCGGGCTCAAGTTCTAGCTCCCCTTCAGGTGCAACCCCAAAGTGGTGCTCAAAATACATGGGCCAGTATGCCACAAATCTCGCGCAAAAGGTGTCGTATTCAACCCCCACATTAGGTGACACCAGTGCATCTATGTATATGCTGCGAGCTACCTCCGCGTAGTCGTCCCGAAAGGTAGATAGTAAACGATGGATCGATCGGTGATCATTGGTCACATAGCCATGATGTATGGCCAGATTGCGTACAATGTTCAGTTGCTCTACGTGTTGGGCTATAGTCCAATCAAGTCTAGGCCGAAAACGATCGTAGTCTCAAGTGGCTTGTTCCGCGTCACTTGGTGCATTTCTATGAATGGGTGTCATGTCCTAAACCAATTATGCAAAGTCCAATTATGCGGGGTTATTCATCTCTCTTAGTTAAAATTACGAGGATGTAAAAACTTAAATTTTTTTGTAAATTATGCACAAGCTCGTCTTTCTTTCTTTCTTTCTAATTCGGATACATTTCTTTCTCTTCTTCTAAATCTCATAAATTATAAAACAGGTATCCGAATAAAATAAAGTTAAACTTCATAAACTTCTTTTACTTTCGGAGTCGGTGGATCGAATGATGGCAGTGGCGACTTTCAGTAATAATAATAAGGAAAATCCCTTTGAAATTTTTCTCTTTTTGAAAATTTGCCAGTCTACAGAAATACAGACCGACTCTGATACCAAACTGTAGCACCCCGAGTTCCGTTAACCCGGATTGCCACGTCATCGTCTTTTGCTCTAATTTAATAATCAAAATTCGCAGAAATAACCTTATTTTTGAAATCACATTTGTAATTGAAAACTTCGTCGACAAGTAAACTCATAGGATAATTGTTTTAAAATTTAAATATCATGTTTTTGGAATAGCGTAAACGACAATATGTTAACAATGTTCAAATACATAAATTTCAAAATTTAATAATTTCAATAATCAAATTTTTGTGCCACCACTGCCCATCAATCGCGATCGCCTCCGAAGTCTGCAAATATTGTTAAAATAACAGAGTGAGTATTTCGAAGAAATACTCAGTAGACTCACTTATGCAATATACAACGTGATATCATCATCTTCTTTGACTCATTTTCTTGAAAATCATAGGGTGTGGGTAGTCTTTCTTTCTCGTGCGTATAAAGCATATAAGTTGTGCATAACATTCTCGTCTTATCTCATAAGAGATTCTCGTCTTTCTCATGCATTAAAGTATATAAGTTATGACAAGCATAACAACATCATAACAATATGACATATTCTCATCTCATGCATTAAAGCATATAAATAACATAATTTCACATAAAGCACGCAATTATAATTTAAACTAATTAATGGTGGCGAGTATACCTCAATAATTCTCGAGTTAGTGCAAAAATAAAGCGGAGAGTGATCTCAAGCTCTCAATCGTCCGTACGTTTCGTCTAGCCAAAATGGAAAATAAGTTTGAATTAGTATTTCGAAACTTTAAAGTTTTAAAGTGTTAAAATAAAGTTTTGGGACTTAATTGAAAATGATCAAAACTGAAATAAATAGCTTAAAATGATAAAATAAAGTTTAGGGGCTAAATTGAAAATTTATTAAATCTGAAAATAAAAGTTTAAGGGCTGAAATAGTATTTTTTGAAAGTTAGGGACTAAACTGTAAATATAATAAAGATGAAAATAAAAGCTAAAAGCTGAAATAATATCTTTTAGAAGTTTAGGGACTAAACTGTAAATATAATAAAGCTGAAAATAAAACTAAAGTGCTGAAATTGCACCTATTATAAATTAGGGACTTAATTGAAAATCTGCTAAAACTGAAAATAAAATATTAAGGACTGAAATAATAATTTCTAAACTTGGTGACTAAATTGAAATTATTTAAAACTGAAAATAAGAATTTTAGGACTGAAACAGTGACTTTTAAAAATTTAGGAACTCAATTGAAAGTTTTATGAAACTGAAATTTAAATAAATAAAACTTAAGAACTGGAAATGAAACTTTCTAAACTATGGGTCTAAAATAAATAACTTTTAAAACTAAGGGGCTAAAGGGTTAAGTTTCTAAAAAAATCAAAATTTAAACTATAACCCAACTCTTTTCTCTCTCTCGACAGAGAGAGAGATCGACGGGAGGGAAAGGGGCGAAGCCCCTTTCTCCACTTCCCCACCACCAATCGGCGTCGGTGGCAGCACCACCGACGTGGTGGCGTCGGTGTTAGGAGTTTTTCGTTTCTTCTCCCTCTTTTTTTTGTTTCGGTCTGTGGATGGAAGTGGGGATTGGGCTCGATTCGGTTGAGTTTCTTGGTTTTTGGGTTCAATTTTGTGACTGTGGGCTATGGTGTCGACGGTGGTGGTTGGAGGTTGTTGGCAGTGAGTTGGGGTTCCATTTTGGGCTATTGGCCGTGAGTTGGAGATCACGGTTTTTGGGGTGGAAGTTCTCGGTTTGGGGATTGATTTTGGAGTGGTGGTTTGGTGTTTTCTTGGACATGGTGGTGGCGGTTTGAGGTGGGTTTGGTGGAAATGGTGGCTTGAGGTGGCTGGAACTTGGATGATGGTTAGCTTGGTGATTGTGTTCTCGGTTTTGGTGGTTTTGGGTTGGTTTGGTGGAGTTGGTTCGATTGGTGGTGACTGTGGTGGCTGGTGGTGGTTTTGGTATTGGAGGTGTTGATGTTTGAAAATTTTGGTCTCGGTTTTGGTGGTGTTGCAATGGAGGTTGGTCTGTTGGTTGATGGAGTTTGTGGTTTGCATTTTGGTCTCGGTTTTGGTGGTGTTGCAATGGAGGTTGGTCTGTTGGTTGATAGAGTTTGTGGTTTGCAGCTGGGCTTGGCTGCAGTGGGTGAAATATTGGTGTTACAATAGCTTGGCAGTGTGAAGAGTTGGTGTCGTGAAAACATTGTGTTGATGTTGGTGAATGGCTGCATAGTTTGCAGGGAGTTCACTGTTGATGCTAGAAATGGACTTTCTAGCATCAATGGTGCCTCACAATGGAATTGAGAGAGTTTGAGGGAGAGAAAGTTTCTTACCAAATGGATGTTGTATGAGTGTGAGGAGAGTGGGAGTGCTAGTAGGGTATAAATAGTGACAATTAGGGCACAAAACCCTATGTGGGTAATTGTGCCAAATAGTTTGGCTTTAGGGGTTTTCTAATTAGGCTAAAATAATTAATTTCGGTTTTGGACTCATTTAATTGGACTTAAATGGATTGGGCTAAAAGAATTAAAATTTAAAATGTTGGACTTATGTAATTGGACTATAAACATTGGACTTTAATAATTGGGTTTGAAATTGTTAAAAATTGGATTTAAATAAAATAAATCGAAATTGATAATAAAATTATTATTCGGGATTGGATTCGATCGAATAGATTTGAATTCGTTTTTTATAACGGCTAGACGAACACGCTTTCTCTTTAAAATTAAGGTTAACGTTTAGCGACACGTTTTTCGAGAAAACTAATTTTATATTAATTAAAAGTTCTCGGTCGCTACACACATAGAAGTAAAAAAAAATAGATTAATTCAGGGCAATTGAGAGTGATTTGAAGCACACAAACTTTGGCATTTCATTCCATTTATATACAACATGAAAACTATACAAGCAAAATACATACAAAAAGAATATTCTGATTCTTCAAACAACCTAATGCTAGGTGGCATAACAACTTATATTCTTATATGAGCATCTGTCGGTGTTTGAAGGAATTGGCTAATTCTATTGACTACATATGTAACATCGGGTCTTGTGTGAGCTAAGTACTGAAGACCTCCAATGGTGCTCCTGTACAAACTTGGATCTCTCATAGGTTGTACTCCAGATTTGGAGGCTAATTTTCCAACTAATTTTCATAACCAAACCTTTTGAGGAGATCAATAGCATACTTTGTTTGAGTTAAATATAAGCCTGATGTATCTCTGTGCACCTCCATTCCCAGAAATTAGCTAAGGTTCCCAATATCTTTAAGAGCGAAACATGTGTTCAAATTGTCAATAACTTCTCGAAGTTTCTGACTGTTATTCCCGATTAATATGATATCATCAACATAGGCAACTGCAAACAATTTTTCTTCCCCATCTGCAGAGAAGAAGAATGAATTGTCAGCTTGGGATTGCTTGAAGTTCCATTTCATCAAGGTAGTTTTCAGCTTTTCATGTTCTTGGAGCCTGTTTTAGTCCATAGAAGGCTTTCTCTAGCTTGCATACGAAATCAGGATTCTCCTTATCTACAAAGCCTTGAGGCTAATCCATATATACTACTTCATTCAACTTCCCATTTAGGAAGGCATTGTTTACATCAATCTACCTGATATGCCAACCTTTTGTAACAGTAAGAGTTAAGATGATTTTTAGAGTTGATGCCTTGATAATTGGACTGAATGTTTCTCCATGGTCAACCTCTTGTGTTTGAAGAAAACATTTGGCAACTAATCGTACTTTCTATCTTTGAACCTTTCCTTATATGTCACGCTTTAATCTGGACACCCATTTGTTTCCAATTACTTTCATTCCAGCTTCAGGAGGTACTAAAGTCTATGTTTCATTTTTCACTAGAGCATTGTACTCATCTTGCATTGTTTTCTTCCAATCATTGCTTTGTGAGGCATCATCAACTAACAAAGGTTCGGTTTCACCTTGTGCCTGACTTGTATAAACTTTGGGCTTGAAAATTCCTACCTTGCTTCTGGTGATCATATGATGACCAACAGCTTGTGTGATATTTTGATCCTGAATGTTAAGTTCGTTGCTTACACCTTGAACTCCATATTCCCCTTGATGACGTCCTCAAACTCTTGATCAGGTTGTTCATTTTGGTACAACCCTTGATTGTAAGCTTCTCTTATTCCAAACTCCAACTCATATCTTAGTTCCATATCAGGAGAATCTACTGTAAGCAGTGCAGCTAAGTGAGTTGTATCAGCTTTGTTCTGATGGATTGTTTTGTTACTAGACTCACTAATAAAAGAAAGGAGACTCACAGTAATTTGGGAATTTTGTGGTTGTGACACTTTACTTATGGAGCCTTACTTGAATGGAAAGTCCAACTCATTGAATATTACATGTCTTGAAATATAAATTCTACCATTTAGGCTTAAGCATTTATAGCCTTTGTGTGTGTCACCATAACCAAGAAACTCACTTTTCTGTGAGTGGAAGCTAAATTTGTGTTTTTGGTAAGGTCTAAGGCAAGGATAACATATACAACCAAAGGTTTTGAGAGTCTTGTAATCAAACTCTCTTCCATATAGCACTTGAAAAGGTGATTTGTGTTTAAGTATGGGAGTTGGTAGTCTATTGATCAAGTATGTTGCTGATTTAAACAATTCCCACCAGTAGTATAGGGGCATTTTTGCTTGTGCCAACACGATTAGTCCAGTTTCAGTGATGTATCTATGTTTCCTCTCTGCTCTACCATTTTGTGCTGATGTGTAAGGATATGAATACCTAAGTTCAATGCTAGATTCTGAGGTAATTTTGTTAAAGGTTCTGAACTCTCCTCCCCAATCAAATTGTAGGCCTTTGATTTTCCTTTCAAGCCTATTTTCTACAAGATTTTTGAACTGAATGAAAGTGGTAAGTGCTTCAGACTTATGTTTCAAGGGATAGATCCATGTGAATCTGCTATGATCATCCACAAAATTATATAATACTTAAACCCTGTGGTAGAATTTAGAGGTGCAGGTCCCCAAACATCAGTGGTCCAACGATTTTGAAGCATGTGAGAAGGATATTTTAAAAGGTAATGCATGTGATTTTCCTAATTGACAAGATTCATAGAAGGCTAAAATTTCATTAACTTGGGAAAGTTTATTACAAGACTTCATAACTTAACTCAAAGCACAGTTTGAAGGATGGTCTAATCTTCTATGCCACACATTGTTCTCAGTCTCAGATGGCTTGAGTAGTTTGGTTAGTTCACCACAACTGGACTTTACTGTGAAGCAGGTGGAATTGTTTTAGATGTCTGACTCTTGGGTTGTAAGTTTGGGGCTGGAGTTTGGTAATCTCAACTAGTATAACCCATCTTTAAGCACTCCCTGCAGCAGGATCTTCTTAGTTTCTAGATCCTTGACAACACAAAAGTTAGAATAAAACTTCATGAAAACATTGTTGTCATTTGTAAGTCGAGAAACACTAATCAAGTTCTTCTTAATTGCAGGCACGAGTAGTAGTTTATTTAGAGTAAGAGACTTGTTATTAAGAGAATGAATACCTCATGTTCCTTCATGTGAAATCTCCAAGGAGTTTCCATCACCAATTAGAACTTTCTCTTTACCTTCATATCTCTTGGCAATGGACAGGTTCCCTTATCAGCTGTAACGTGATTGCTTGCACCAGTGTCTACAAACTAGGCTGAGTCTTCAAGAAATTGAGGCAAGGCTACAAATGCAACAAGAGTTGAGTTGTTGTTTTGCTAATTTTGGTTTGTAGGTTTGCTTCCCATGAATCTATCATCATATATGTTGAAGCATCAACTTGCTGCGTGTCACGCGATTTATGCAACGTGAATTATACCGCAAGTGTACGGTGTCAAGTTTTGTAATATAGTATTGGAGTAAGAGTGTCGAACTCACAAGGATTGATATTTGATTTCTACCAAGTACTATAATTATTTTAGCTTTTACTTTATATAGACGACCACAATCTCAATTCAACGTTTTTATCCTAAACTAATATGAATATGTGATTATTCAAATGGAATGAAAACAATTTATAGGAGAATAACAATGCGAGAAAGCCTAAGGAATGATTTCACCTCACTATCAAATATGATTCAATTATGTCTAGCTATTCTAATCAATTTTCTCATATTTAAAAGCAAGAATCTTAATGTATTTCCCTCCCCTCTCTTGAGTGCCGGCTAGAAATTAATCTTAGATTTCAATGCCAATATCTCTATTCCGAATTAAAATCAAAGATTTATCAAGTTCAAGATTATTTTATGGAGTAAGCTTCATAGATCCTATACTTTCTCTCGAAACCTACAAAATCTATGTTGTGTCAATCTTATGATCACGCCTAAATTCCCCTCTCTCGAGTACTAAAATTTACTAGCATCTATTCGTTCAATTAGTAACCAATTAATTGAAAGCATTAATTTCATGACATAATCAAACATATATGAGAAATCAAATAGAAATAAAAATGACAAAATCAAATCATAATATCAAGTTTGGTTACATCAAACCCTAGATATGGAAATTAGTTCATAACTCCCAAAAACAATATAATAAAATCTGAATTAAAGAACAAGGAGGAGAAAAAAATAAGAAAAAACTCTTTTGCCGTTTGAATTCTCCTCTAATTCCTTGTTGTTTTAACGCTAGATCAATTCTCCTTTGTGTTGTCTTTCGTGTAGTTATTACATTCGATTCACTTGATTTTCTAAAATTATGTTGTATTCCATTATCTTATATTCGATATGCTAACATTTAAATTTTTACAGCATGGAGTACCACTTGGACATGACTTTGAGACAGATGTCGGGGAAGGCTACCTTACACTGTCGTATTGGAGCTGTTGGATGAGCATCATGCAAACATGCTACGTCGGCCCTTTCTTTAGCCCCTGTACGAGTTGAGAGATGTGTAGTTCTCGGGGTAGATCATCGATACCCTACTGTGTCGGTTGTTGAGTCCAGTCAACGATGATGCCCTCCACTTCGACCTCAGGGGCAAAGTCGTCAATTTTTCTATATTCGAGTTTGCCCTGATCACTGGACTAGAGATTATGGGCAATGATGCAGCTCGTGTTGGTACTCAGAGAGGTAGCAGGCTATACGACGCTTACTTCTGGGACAAGGGACGGTGTTTCAACCACAGCTAATGGATGCGATCAGGGGGTGTGACCATATGTTAGACAGACTGAAGCTCGGTCTGGTCTACATCTTTGGGAGCATTTTGCGATGTCACCACAGTAAGACTACGATCAACATCTTTCATCTGGAGATCGACGACAATCTTGATGTCTTCAACACATATCTGTGGGTCCGAAGATGTTTCGAGGATACGGTGCACGTTTTTACCATATCACACTCGAGGCCGAAGGGGACCATGCGTAAGTATGATACATATGGATTGCCCCGACAGTGCAAGTAAATGTTTAACATAATTAACGTTAAAATATTGTTTATAATACATATGAATATAATAATTGTACGTGTTGTGGATTTGGGCGTATGAGACTATCCCCTCCTATGTACCTGGTTTGCGAAGTGAGGGAAGATATGCTGCCCTCGGATGCATCATTGGCGAGCATCCCGATCAGAGGGATGTCCAACTAGCAAACAGTTATCAGCTCTCCTCTACGACCCTTAGGTGAGATAATACATTTGCAATTTATGTTGTGTGTAACTCCAAAATATGATCACATGATCACTAACTAGTCGAAATGTGGATATGTCAGCTTGAAGTCTTAACTGAGTTGATGTCATCGATGGAGGAGGTGGCTCGTGGTTATGTGCTTAAATTAGTCACTCCGCACAATGAAGATGATCGGGTGTCTAATTCTATCCTGGGTCGTGATGAGGTATGTGAATTGAATATAATTTATTGATTACAGCTTTGTATGCGTTAGCCGATTTTCATTAAAAAATATTTTTTAATGTTCCCATTGGTGTAGGAGCACCATCTAATGGGTCGATGATCACCTCCGTTGAGGGCATCACTGCCTCTGAGGGCATCACCTTCTCCCACGTCCACTCACCTACCCCGTGGATCTTCTGCACACAGTCAGAGATATTATTCCACTGATATGTATGGCCGCCTGACTGAATTTATAGGAGAGATGTGAAAAGACTGCAACAAGAGTTGATAGGAAAGGTCTACGATCAATACGACTGCCTGACGGAGCAGATGGGCGAGATGCGACAAGAGTTTATAGGAAGGGCTCGATGATTTATCCAATGATGTTGGAGTCTACATTGCCACTTCCTAGACCTTCAGGATGAAGTAGTAGCCCTCCGAAGTGATATAGTGGGCAAGGGATGACGTGATCGAGAGGCTGATAGGGAGAGGGATTACGGACAGTTCGGGTAAATGATGCTGATCTGGAATCATTTTTGTTATCTACGGAGTAGGATGAGTTGGTTGAGAAGGATATGACGGAGACGGTGGCCCCAAGGGTACGAGATGAGTGACTGGGGAGGACACGACGAATGTAGTGGCCTCGATGGAGGTGGTAGAGAAGTTGGGGAGCCACGAGAGGGTCACAGTTCCCTCCTGGGAGGAGAGGACTGAGGGGGTGACCCCGATGACAGTGGAGGTGGGGAGCCCCGATGAGACGACGGTCCCCGAGGTGGAGGATGAGAGTACACCTAACGTGGCTGAGAGGAAAAAGCGTGTCATGGACGGCCCAGAGAAGATGACCAGCAAGAGGGCTAGGTTGCCATCACAATACGTCATTTCTTCCTTCACCATCAAGACGAAGAGGAGGACGTTCGTTGATGAGACGTACCCCAATCTCTTTCGGGAGTTAGACCCTACTAGATGAAAAGTGTTCGAGTCGGCATGGAGATCAATGAAGCCCGGGTACATATTGTATTATTTCATTAACATACACTACACATACTTTTCAATACGTCGTTTAATATTATTTCTATATTATTTTCAAAGCCAGCCGCACGACATCTTCAAGGATGGTCTCAGATACGTACAAGTGGTTCCACGACATTATCTGGCTTGTCGACGATGTAAGTGAATTAGGCTTATTATTATTTATTTTGTATACTTTTTTTTGTTTATGAAATGAAATAACTCATTCATATTTTTATTGATTTTTCACGTTGCAGCATATTGACTTGGTCATGGACTTATTGTGCGATTGTGCTTAATGATGTCTAAAATCGTTTGACGTTCCTGGACAAGTCATACTGAGCATTGAGTTTGTATGCGATGTTACCATTGAGCATGAATCGCTGCAGGTTTTGGGTAACGCATACACAGTACCTGATTATATGATGGAGTGGGTCATAGGAATGTGGTTGAGTGTCAGAGGGAAGCCATGGGAGGGTTGTACACATATGTACATTCCACTAATCGTGAATCGGCACTACTTTGCCATGGAGATCGTATTCGCTGACTCCACTATCTATGTGTATGACTCCGATCATTCGTGCCATAAGGCTAGCTCAACCAAGTCCTATAGTCTGTGGCTATGATCGTTCTTATGATGGCTAGACAAGTAATCGTGACTGTACATGCTAGACTAGCCATTGTGTAGGACAGGAAGAGGGCGAGACAATCCGTATCATAAGTGTGTATAATTTATTTTCACTTTATGACTTAAATTGCGGGAACGACTGCGACATGTATGCAATGAAGTACATAGAATTTTTTAGTATAGGACATAAGGTTGATGAAATCAACCAATCATGAATTCATATTTGGAGGAATAAATTAGCATGTGACTTGTACGAATTCAATTGTGATCCGTAAATATTTGTGAATATTGTACAATCGATGTAAACATTGTATACTTATTTGTATTCGATTAAATGTATTCAATGGATTCTTTATATGCGAAATAAATAAAAACATTGTAATAACTACAAACATTGTATACTTATTTGTTTATTTACATATGACATAATCGTAAAAAATTCTAAATAATATGTGTAAAATTTGTGAATATTGACTACGAATTAATTATAAAGAAAGCTAAAATGAATGTAAATATTGTTCATTTAATAGCAATAATATTACTTATTCGACTAATTGTCATTCAGGGAAATCTGACTCTACAAGTTTAGCGAGTATGACTTAATACTCTACATCTGCCGCACCTACGTGGTCGAGGAAACTCTCATGTAGATGGTATTTTAGAAGTATGTGGACGTCCAGAGGCACGCGGCTCAACTACCAATGGCGACAAATTATTAAGTGGGAGAATATGGTTAGGAACTTTCCAATCGACTTCATTCAGTAGGGAAAATATAGTCTCAACATACGCTGCTCTCCAATAATCAGCCATGTAATAAGGAGAGCATAATGTTCTCGCTGCAATACCTCTTTTCATAGCTACCACGACTGCATGCTCACATGGAAAACTCTCCAACTGAAATTGAGTACAAGTGTATGTGTTGTCAATTAGGTCCACCATGTATGCCACATAACATGCACATTGTACGAAGAAGCGCGACTCGTCCAACAGT
Source organism: Fraxinus excelsior (assembly GCA_019097785.1). NCBI lineage: Eukaryota > Viridiplantae > Streptophyta > Magnoliopsida > Lamiales > Oleaceae > Fraxinus > Fraxinus excelsior. Next base: position 18,221,709 of record CM032623.1, on the reverse strand, counting down.
TCCACAATCAACCTTCTCGCAACCTCCGTAGCCTTGAATAGTTTATCATCTTGAGTCGGGGCTAGCACGCTGGTGCAATTCTGTGATTCCACACATCAGTCGTGAAACCACTACTGCAACTTGGTACAGATGTTCTCAATCATTGCAAGGATTGACAACTCTCGATCCTTCTTGAACAATGCATTTAGATACTCCATGTTGTTCGACGTCATCAAGTTATACCGACGTCTTAGAAAATGTGACCACACCTAATGTTCTATCCCCATTTTTGTAAGATAATCCCATGCCAGGAACGACTTACTTCGTATCTCAGCCATAAACTTATTACATTCTTTGACACTGTAAACTTCGGTCGCTCTCCTGAACAATGCAAGGATGCTTTGGCCATATCTAGTCTTCAGATTACCCTGTATATGGTACATGCAGTACCCATGATGTGCCTCAGGGAAAACTTCAACGATAGAGACTAACCCGATCAGTTACGAAGGCATGATCATCGACTTCCCCAATCACTTCCCTAAACCTCGTAAAGAAACAACGCATTGACAGACCATTCTTGATGTCGACTACGTCGAATGCAAGTGGGTAAATCTAGATGTTGGGATCTTGACATGTAGCAATAATCAGCTTGCCCACTATCTCGATTTCAGAGTTGTACCGTCGACTAAAATTACAGGCCGCATCGCATTTTGAAATCCTCTAATGCATTGTCCAAGAATCATGAAGAAATACTTAAATCAATTCTCGCCCTCTGTCTCAATGAAAAAAAGTGGAGCCGTGATTAGTGGTCCCAAATTATGGCAGTATCTGACCAATTTAGCATAACTCTCATCGGTTGAGCCTATTAAATCCTCCAACGCGCATTCTTTAGCCTTCCAGGCCTTCTAGTAGCCCATGATAACTCCGTACTATCGTCGGACGTCGTTACTAATGTCTGAAGGTCTGTAGATCGTACGTGGGTCCTAATACTTATGCATTATCTATCGACCAATAAAACATGACCGAGCTTACCCTTGATCGTTTAGACGAATCCCCACTTCACAAGTATGTTCCCGTATATACTTACGAACTACAAATGACCTATTCATATCCATCTTAGTCGTTCGCAACCGCTAACAGCAATTGTCATCGACGCAAACAAGAGTCAACAACGACTTGTGATGAGTGTTATAAACTCATTAAACAAATACCTTTAAATTGTAGTTTTCGGCATGTTTTTGAGCTCTTATAAGAATTTTGATGTGTGTATTCATGTTCTTTTGTAGTTTAATTACATGGGATGAAATGACGTATTTTGGAGCTTGGAATAGATCTAAGATATGATCATGGAAGAAGGTGAAACAAAAGAAAAAATGAAGTGGAAAATGAGGTAGATAGGGATGGCAAATAAACCTAATAACTGTGGGGCCCTACCCCGATCGAGGCGGGGATTACCCACTTAAATGGGTATTTGGCACGGGGATGGGGTGGAGAATTTTGCCCCGGGGCAGGGACGGGTAACGGTTGCCACGCCCCCGCACCATTTATTTTTTTTTTATTTTTTATTTTGTTTTAGAATTCAATACTTTAAATGGAGAATTTTATTAGTTTTAATAGAAAATAAGAACTAAAATTATTTGTCTCAATAAAATGAATGGGGAAAATAATATAAATTATCAAAAACTTTAAAAAAAAAATTAACCGGGGCGGTAAACGGGGCAAGGCCCTTCCCCGCCCCCCTTCCCGCCCCGCTCTAAACGAGTAACAGGGCGAGGAATTTCTTGGGGGGTCGAGGGTAGGGCGGCCCCGACCCTCCCCATTGCCATCCTTAGAGGCAGAAACTTTGAATAATTACGCGTTCATATTATCTTAGGATAAAAACATTGAATTGAAATTGGTTTGTTTAGATAAAGTAAAAGCTAAAATCATTATAGTACTTGGTAGGAATTATATTACAATCCATGTGGGTTCAACACTTAACTCTACTACTATATTACAAAACATGACACCGTGCACTTGCGGTATAAATTCACGTTATAGAAAACGCGTGACAATTTTTTGACGTCGTTGCCGAGGATTGTGTTATTTGATTTCTATTAATATTATTACCAATTAGCTTTCACTTTAATTTGGATTTTTAATTTAGTTTTTATTTATTTTCTCTACATCTATAATAGTTCTTTGGTCCTTATTTTCAGTTGTGTATGCGAAAAGCTAGGAATCGTGAATTATTACATGTTGATCCTGAACTAGAAAGCACATTTTGCTTTCTTAGAGGTATACAGAAAAACGAACGTGAAGCAATGACAGAACAAGAAGTAAGAACAGCTAATGAAAACAACCAACAACGGGCTATTCAGGACTATGTCGGGCCAGTGGTCAATGAGACCTATTATGATATTGTGCGCCCGTCTATTGCCGCAAATAATTTTGAACTTAAGTCAGGATTAATACAAATGGTCCAACAAAATCAGTTCGGGGGAGCTCTAATAGAAGACCCAAATGCTTATCTAGGCTCTTTTCTAGAAATTTGTGATAGGGTGAAGATGAATGGAGTTACTGAAAAAGCAATTAAACTTCGACTTTTCTCATTCTCCTTGAGGGATAAAGCCAAGGCTTGGTTCCAGTCACTACCATATGGTTGTATCACTACTTGGGATGAACTAGCTCAAAAATTCCTCACGAAGTACTTTTCACCTTCCAAATCAGCTCAACTTCGAAGCGAAATTGGTCAATTCAAACAATTTGAATTCAAGCCATTTTATAAGGCATGTGAGAGATTCAAATACCTGTTTAGAAGGTGTCCTCAACATGGGTTTTAGAATTGAATGCAAATCGAACTCTTCTACAACGGGCTGAATAGTCAAACAAAGACAATAGTGAATTCTGCAGCAGGAAGAACTCTAATGTCCAAGACCCCGGATGGTGTTATGCATTGTTGGATGAGATAGCCACTAATAGCTATCGATGGCCAAATGAGTGTTCAAGTGCTAAGAAAGTTGTTGGCCTTTATAAGATGGGTCCTATCACAGCCCTTGCAGCTCAGATGTCATCTCTCACTACTCAAATAGCTGCATCAACATCACATAGAACTCCGAAGAAAGCAGACACCATCATGGCTGCTTCCACTTCATACCATGAGTCCAATTTAGAAAATGAGCAAGTATAGTATGTGAATGGCAGAAACTTCAACCAGTGAGGAAACTACTCAGCAAACTAGTACCATCCAGGACTGCAAAACCATGAGAATCTCTCTTATGGTAACAATGCTAACGTGCTACAACCACCATTTGGGTTTAATAATCAAGTTATTTCTAAAGGAAAGCCACCACTAGAGGATATTTTGGGAACCTTCATTTCAGAGACTAGATTGAGGTTCAACAAAGATAAGTCTAGACTTGACAACATCGAGACTCATATACCAACTTGGGAGCCATGGTGAAGAATTTGGACGTGCAAATTGGTCAGATAGCAAACTGTAATACAGTCCCAACAGAAAGGAAGATTTCCCAGTGACACGGAAGTTAACCTAAGAGAGCACTGCAATGCTATCACATTAAGGAGTGGTAAAGAAATTGAAGAAAAAAAAGGTTGTATAGCTTACACCAGATCCCATTCTTACAGAGGAAGAGCATATTGAAAAGTAGAAGACCATAGCAAAAGTAACAAAAGAGATTAATAAATCTTACTCAATCTCATTTCCAGACAACCCACCTATCTTGAAGCCCCAGCTACCATTCCCACAGAGATTCATAAAGAAGAAATTTGATGAGCAGTTCGCAAGGTTTCTGAAAGTCTTCAAGAAAATCCACATCAACATTCATTTTGCATATGTCTTGGCACAAATGCCTAACTATGCCAAGTTTTTAGAAGGGGGTGATGTTAAAGAAGAAAAGGTTGGATGTGTTTGAGACGGTTAAGCTAACAGAAGAGTGTAGTGCCATTCTTCAGAAGAATTTTCCTCAGAAATTGAAAGATCCAGGCAGTTTTAACATTCCTTGCAATATTGGAGGTATCACATTTGATAAAGCATTTAGTGACCTTAGAGTTAACATTAACTTGATGCCCCTATTAGTGTTCGAAAAGTTAGGTCTTGCAAAAATGAAGCCCACAACCCTCACTTTGCAACTAGCAGACATATCAATTATATACCCCAAGGGTATTATTGAAGATATATTGGTGAAGGTAGATAAGTTTATCTTTCCGATGGACTTTGTGGTGTTGGACATGAAGGAGGATAAGAAAGTGCAATTGATTCTTTGAAAACCCTTCTTAGCTACTGGAAGAGCATTGATTGATGTACAAGAAGGGAAGTTGACACTGCGGGTTAATGAGGAGCATGTCATGTTCAGCACACATCAACAGGAAAAATCTTCTAAAAAAGTTAACACCTGCCATATGTCCAATCATTTGATGATGTGAATGGTAAAAATTACAAAAGAACATTGTTCCATGACCCTTTCGAGTAATACATGGCAACCGACTACTTAAAGATTGTTATAGCTGCTGCCAAAAGCTATACAAGGACCAATAAAGTAGTGGATTTCATTTTAACTCAAGAAATCGATCTACTTGACAGAATGGAGAACTACATTGAAGAACCTCTGAAATCTCCAAACATTATCAAATCAATAGTGGTGTCGGAAGCTATACTGGAGTTAAAATTGTTTAACTGTATTGGTCGTGGTACAATGAAGAAGAATACAATGGTACAATGAAGAAGAATACAATGCCAATGGTAAAGTTTATGAAGAATGGAAAGTGCCACTTGACGATCCAACGTAGACACCTCGGTTATGTCAAGCTAATGACGTTAAATGAACTATTCTTGGAAGGCAACCCAAGCTTTCGTTATTTATTGATTTATTTTTAAATTATAAGATAGTTATTTAAGAATTTATTTAGGGATCCATCAGCCTAGCCCATAATCCCTTAGGTTTTTGAATAATCGAGTTAGTTATTAGATGTTTGAGCTAAATAACACATATTCCATGTATCTCATATCTACAATTTGAGTTTTATTTCAGGAACATGACGTTGCGAAACACTCAAACCAACATTAACAAGGAGAAAAAGGGATAAATCTCAACTTTGGGGGAGAAGAATGGAAAACATCCATTAAATCCAGTACCAAAACGTCACAGGCAATGCAGATAATTTACGGAAGTCTTCCTCACTTTTCTTTAATTTTAAATTGGGGATGTTGATGCCATTGTACTTAGGCCAATCCAAGCCAAATGGAAAAGTTCTGCCAGATCTGATCCCCAATACCTGAAATAAAAGTGTTGAGGTGTGTCCTCGTCGCTCCTCCGATGCTTAAGTCAGAGAGAGAATTATGTGAAAAATTGTATATTGGAATATTATGTAAAAACATACCTTAATAATGAGGCTAGATTATGTATTTATAGATGTTGAAGTGGAAGTCCTGGAAGGACTTAACTTCCCGTAGTTCTAGTTATCTTAGGTGTTTGTACTGTATTAGAAGTGCACAATTTGTGTTAGGGTAAAATTTGTAATAAACTAGGAGTTTGCACTTAATTAGGACTAGTATTCCTGGACTCGACCTCATAATGGACCCAACCTTGGAATCATCCCATTTGGAGTGGGCCAAGATCGGGCCTACTAGCCCAAGTTCGGGTCAAGTAGCTCGAGCTCGAGCCTATCGATATTTTTTCCTCATCACAGGCCCCCGTGCATCCAAGTTGTAGCTAAAAGTTACGTGATTGACCTACGAGGTGAGATGCAAAGAGGCGTAACAAGTTTAAGTCTTTGTTCTATTTGCAATTGGCGGTTTAACGAAAAATGCATGGTGGTCGAGGCGCGACCTTATATTGTTTTTAGTATACTAGCTGCATGCACATAGTATGACATTATGCTAGGTTGAATGTACTAGTGTCATGTACGGAGCACGACCTTATGCTAGGTTGATGTGTAGATAGGCCCCTCGAGTACATAGATCTAGGAAAGAAAGTTTCAGGTTTTTAAGATCGATTATTTTACTTGTCGATTTTTAGGACTAATTTGTACAAAGTGTTCGCAATGATGCTTGTACGGGGCAATGTTTTATGGTACTTATGCATGGCAAGGCTCCTAAGGTGCTTGCTCGTGGGCAAGGATTGAGGTGCTCGCGCGTGGCAAGGCTTTGGTGAGATCATACTTGTAGTATGTCTCGAAGAGTGCTCATGGCATGTTTTGAGTTGATCATGCCATGGGGCCCAACGGGGCTTTTGAGATCACTTCGAGACATGTTACTAGGTGATTTTTGACCAAGTGGCTAGAGTGATTGTTTGTAATGAGCTCAAGACGTGTTACAAAGCCATGTTTTGGCCAAGTAGATCGAGTTATGTTGAAGGAGCTCGAGACGTATTACAAGGCCATGTTTTGGCCAAGTAGCTCGAGTCTTGTTTGTTTATGAGCCCGAGATATGTTACAAGGTCATGTTTTGACCAAGTAGCTCGAGTCATGTTGAACGAGCTCAAGACGTATTACAAGGCCATGTTTTGGCCAAGTAGCTCGAGTCATGTTGAACGAGCTCGAGACGTATTACAAGGCTTTGTTTTGGCCATGTAGTTCGAGTTATGTTGAAGGAGCTCGAGACGTCCATGTTTTGGCCAAGTAGCTCGAGTCATGTTGAAGGAGCTCGAGACATATTACAAGGCCATGTTTTGGCCAAGTAGTTCGAGTCATGTTGAAGGAGCTCGAGACGTATTACAAGGCCTTGTTTTGGCCATGTAGCTCGAGTCATATTGAAGGAGCTCGAAACATATTACAAGGCCATGTTTTGGCCAAGTAGCCTGAGTGATGTGTGGCAGCAGGCTCGATCTCGACCATTACATGTTATTACGAAGAATTTTGGGTGCCACAGGTCAGGGTCGAGCACTGCCTTATGCTTGGTTAATGAACTCTAAGCAGAGGCGTTCGAGGTGAATTCTTAATGTTTTATAAAATAACGTAAAGGTACATGGACTTAGTGATATATCAAAACAAGTTATTGGTTTTGTTTAGAAAGTATATGCAAGTGGTGACACATGTGTGGTTAAGATTTCGTGGAGAGGTTAGGCTACGTTGCAAAACACATCAACAAGAGATACTATAATCATATTGAAGATGTGTGACAAAAGACGTTTCCCTTGATGCTTGGACACTAGGACAAGTGATAGGTACAACTGTGGATCTAAACATACAAGAATAAATTCGTTGATCAAATAGGTGTCCTTACTTTGGACATGTCACTCATAACAACATTAAGCTAATGTTATGAAACTTCAAAGATGTTTTACATAATGTAACATTTTAATTAGCTAGACAATGCATGTTTGAAAAAGAATGATGAAAAGTTAACATGCGAAAGATTTGCATAACCCTTTCCACAATATATTCGGTTATTGGACCAAAAAATACATAGTATTCAATCTGGTTTAACATCTATTTATTCCATGATAAGTTGTGATGGCAGATTAATGTTTAGTACTCATGCTATGTGTCAGTGATATCATTCTCCAAAGAGTTGAGCTCCTACGTAGACAGCATGATAACAAATGCTTCAGATAATACAGGATGTAGCAATTTAGGGTTGCAATTTCCTACATATACATAAGTATCTACCCCATTTTCACATGGTATTTGTAAAGTTATCTATTCCGGGTGCTAAACAAGAATCAATTTCAGAGTCTATTGATAGATCATCTTCTTTCGGTCATAAAAACCAATCAAACAAAGATAGTTGAGTAATTTTTCTAAAGATCGGTAGTAGATTGCAATATTGGTATTTTGCCAAAAGGAAAATAGGCTCCAATTCTTGGTGCAGACAGATAAACATTGCACAACCCAACATCATCGCGAAATTTCACGCATCTTCCTAGAAGAAGAAAAAATCTTCCACACATTGTCCTCTAGTTAAATTAATTAATCAGTTAATTATTTTCTTGTTTTTTCCATCTCAATGCATTAAATATAATAACTAAATGTAGTAAATGAGCAATACTGCAGTCATTCATAAATAGGGGAGGATATACGAATTTTTCGTGCACGAGCTAAAATTTAAAAGTCAATATAATAAATGTTGCAACTCATATTCCCAAAGTAATATCTTGCTTTAAAACACTTCAAAGTAAGAGATTTCAGGATGCCATAACGAGAAGATGAGCAGGGGGAGGAGGTGAAGATGCCTACTCTCTAAATTAATGAAACATTATTAACAAGTCTCAAGTAGATCATGTTTTCACTTTCTGAACTCACTTTTTAAGAAAAAGATAGTGCCCTAAGTAATAAAGAACAAAATTCGGTCCGTTGAATTGGCATAATAGAACTTTCCTTACAACTACCTGTGCATATTCAGTTCTTAATTTTTCCATAATGAACCAATTTTCTGAATTTCAGGTCTGCTTAAAAACACAATGAAGCTTCCCAAATCACTTTGCAACTTCAGCATGAAAATATAATAAAACAACAATATAAATGACATCGGTACCCGGTAGTGAAACAAAGGCATAATAATATATAATACTAGAAAGCCAAAGTTAATTGTCATTCATCCCAGAAAAGTAAGAAGTAGAAATTCTACATACCGAAATTAGTGAATAATCCTGGCACGTGGAGTACAGTCCGGTCACCAATATCTCAAAAATTGACGTCGGTAATGAACACATAATCCAACACAATCAAATTCTTTAACTTTCCAATTTCACTAGGAAAACATTAACTGATCCCATTATTTGTGAGAACCAACTCATTTAATCTTCCTGCCATATTCCCTAAACTTGATGGCAGGCATCCTTGAAATTCATAGACACTGTCGACTCGCCAGTATTATCAGGAAACAAAAGATTCAACCTCAAAACTCTTTAATTCCCGTCAAATAGGTAGAAATTTTAAAAAAAAAAATGTCGGCGAACATATATTGCACAGGCGGTTTAGAGAGTTTAAGAAGTGGTGAATCGTAAATCAAATAATATTAATTAAAAAAAAGTGATTTGGATCGGGAAAGAATAATTTGTCGACAATTACGTAATAATTAGAATTCGGTTGATCGATTTAATGATAGATTTTTCAACCCGGATTTTTTTTTGTTTGCAAAATTGCTTTTTCAATAACATTAAACAAAATTTCTTAACATGTGAAAAATAAAACCAGCCTTAAATTTAGCCATCATTGCTTCGGATTAAAAGTTGATAAAAACCAAAGTCAAAAGTAATAATTAATTTCAATCATGTTTCAACTTTTCATCCAAAAGTGTAATCAATTTTTTATCGAAAATTACCAAAAATCTGATTTTCAGCAAAACCAGGTGTGTTAAATTCTTTCGAGATCCAAAAAGTTATATTAAGATTGACCAAACTAGCTAAAAACTAAGCTAGGAATTCTATTTTACCAGGCACGCAAAACATAATGCATCCATATTTATCTTATAGTCTTAAGTAGGACATAAATTTATTTTGATTAGCTTAATAAGAGCAAAGATCTTGCAGTAATAACTAGCATGTTGGAAGTTTAGAAAATACCCAGAGATTCAATTTGTGTGGTTGATTTAAACAAGTTGAAAAGATGAAATTTGTGGCGCTTGAATTAAACAAGTTGAAAAGAAGAACTAAAAATACCAAACCTAGTATTCCAGTTGAGGGGTCCACAAGCTGAAGCTTTCGAGGCACCGCCCTTAACATGATTACGGGCAATCCGAATTTTCCAGTAGCCATTTCCATCTTCTTCTAAAATCTTTTATCAACTTTTTCTACGTGTTCTCTTCGTGGTTACTATATCGATTCCCACAGACGGTACCAATATTGATGCCAAAAATCGTACTAGGCCAACCCGAGCCAGATGGAAAAGCTCCGCCAAATCCGATCTCCAATACCTGAAATAAAGGCGTCGATGTGTGTCCTCGTCGCCCCTTCGATGCTTAAGTCAGAGAGAGAATTATGTGAAAATTTGTATATTGAAATATTATGTAAAAACATACCTTAATAATGAGGCTAGATTATGTATTTATAGATATTGGAAGGGGAGTCCTGGAAGGTGTTTGTACTATGTTAGAAGTGCACAATTTGTGTTAGGGTAAAATTTGTAATAAACTAGGAGTTTGTACTTAATTAGGACTAGTAATATTAGACTCGACCTCACAACAGACCCGACCTTGGAATCAGCCCATTTGGAGTGGGCCAAGATCGGGCCCACTAGCTCGAGTTCGGGTCAAATAGCTCGAGCTCGGGCCTATCGATATTTTTTCCTCGTCAGAGGACAATGTTCAATTTAAGTTTGAGGGGGTATTATAAATTATCTAATTACTTGCCTAATTTTTTACTTTATTTCGTGTGATTTGTGTGCGTAAAAAAATTAATTATTTCTTACATGCTTGTGTAGGCTGGACAACATTCTTAGCAATGATGCATATATTTGGGAACATGAGTCGGTTGTGAGTTATGAATAAGTTATGTGCTTGAGTTAAAGTCTTATCCTTGCAAATAATTGTGACATAAATGTACGTGAATTGAGTATAACGATGGACATAAATATGTCGATTCATAAATGATATAGGTGAAATTAGTGACCTTGGAAGCTTGATCCAAACAACCTCTAAATGAAAAAAATTTGCATCCCATAACCAATTTTAGGATAGTTTGGATAGTGGAACTGTTGTAAAAAACATGGATGTAGATGTGGATTCCTTGTGTGCTAAAATTTGTGTGTACCCTTAAGATCAATATGATGAAAATTGGGTGAAAACCTTAAGTTAGGGGGTCAAATTTTCTAGAATAAGTGTTTAATAAGGGGCATTGCACTGATCATGGTAAAAAATAAAAAAATAAAAAAATGTACGAGTATAATAATCTCATTGTGAAACATCTATTCGTAGCATTTATGACTCGAGTGAATAAGCCTGCAAGGGTTTAAAATCCGATACCCTAAAGTCATCTAACTCGAGAGTCGTCAGCTTAAAGCTCGCTACATTGGTCATTTAGAAAGCCTAATAGATAGATGTCCGCACAAACGATGAATAAAAAATACTTATAGCTAAAAAAGCATGTGCATAAAACAGAAGACAGTGCATATACCTTAATTAGCCCCGGACATTCATTTTATAGGATTAAGCCTTTTACAAGAAGTTAGTAACTTAGTTGATTCTTGGAGGTTGAAGCAGTCGAAAATAGGAGAATCCTCGTTTATTGATATGTTGAACTGCATTTAGTGACAACTACCCGAACTAGATAGGGTAAGGAGTATTGTTAGCAACCCATAGATTTTACCTCGAAAAAAAAGAGTAAAATAAAAATAAGTTTGGGGGTGTGCGATTTTCATGAGCGGAGTATGGAGATAAGAGACTTTTAAGATCGGGAATTGAATAAGCTTATGAATGTACAACGTTGTATTTGGTTCCCCTCATGTACATGTTTTGCATTGGAAATGTAAAGTTTGACTTTAGTACTATGACTTTGAAATAGTTCATGAATTCGATATCATATTCTCAACACTAAACCATAAAAATAATGTATCTAGCTAAATAATTAATTTGAGTCGTGTGTTGGTATGCTTTGATTGTGCTTAGTTAACTATGTTTTGTGTTGTTTTATGTTTGTTCGAGGACAAGCAAAGAACTAAGTTTGGTGGTGTTTGATGAGTGTGATTAACTCATTAAACAAATACCTTTAAATTGTAGTTTTCGGCATGTTCTTGAGCACTTATGAGAATTTTGATGTGTGTGTTCATGTTCTTTTGTAGTTTAAATACATGGGATGAAAAGACGTACTTTGGAGCTTGGAATGGAGCTAAGACAATGATAATGGAAAGAGGTGCAACAAAAGAAAAAATGAAGTGGAAAAGGAGGTAGAAACTTGGGCGCCACGGCACCCATGTAACATAAAAATGGGCAGAGAGCTGGGTACTGTGGCGCCTAGCCCGAAAACAAGAACAGCAGATACGGCATCGATTCTGGGCATGCGGCGCCTCGTCCAGAGAAACAAAAGAAATTTTTTTTATATATTTTTTTCGGCCCGGTCCGGCCCAACTTCAATCTGTGTTGATGTTTTAAGAGGCTATAAATACAAGTTGTAAGACCTAATTGAAGGGGAGAATGACGACTTAGAAGACAAAAGGAAGGATAATCGATCCAGAGCGAAAACAACAAGAAATTGGAGGAAAATTCAAGTATCAAAAGAGTTTTTCTTATTCTTTTCTTCTCTATGTTCTTTAATTCAGAATTTAATATGTTCTTTTTAATTATCATGAGCTAATTTTAATATCTAGGGTTTGATGTAACTGAACTTGAGAAATGTTTGGATTCTTTTTTAATTAATTCATTTGATTTTTATGTTAATTCATTTGTGTAAATTCTTGCGCATTGTTTTCAATTACTTGATCAATAATTGAATAATTTGATATTTTAAATTTTGGCACTCGAGAGAGCGAAATTTAAGCGTGATCTATGAATAACATAACTTAGGAAATTATAGGTTTCGAGAAAAAGTATAATTCCTTTGAGGTGTATCTCATTTAAGAATCACGTGCTTATAATTTCTATAGTGTTAATTCGAAATAGAGATATTGGAATTAAAATAAAGAGATAAGCTCTTTTTGGTACTTGAGAGAGGGAATAGAATTTTACTTATGATTCTTGCCTATGAATTTAGGAAAAATTGATAGAAGTAAATATAGAAGTTGAAAAATATTGTTGATGGTTAGGCAAAATCAATCCCTAGACTTTCTCGCATTGATATTCTCTTATAAATTGTTCTAATTTCATTTGAATAATTATGCATTTATATTATTTTAGGATAAAAATATTGAATTAAAATTTGGTTTGTCTAGATAAAGTAAAAGTTAAAATCATTATAGTACTTGGTAGGAATTATATTACAATCCATATGGGTTCGACACTTAACTTTACTACTATATTACAAAATTTGATACCGTACATTTGCGGCATAAATTCACGTTATAGAAAGTGCGTGACAACTTGTTTGATTTCTTTACCTTGAACTCAAAGTTGAATTTCAATGTCAACTGGTGCACAGCTGCCCGTAAATCATTCTTTATTTCAAACAGTTGCTCGAAATACAGATCATCATCATCCAGAACCACACGTGAAGAATTAGATAACGGCTCACTCGTTCAGGCCCCTGAGCACCCACCCCGCTCATGTCTCTCCCGGATAAAGCAATCAAATTCTTATTTGTAAATTCATTTATATTCTCGTTGTCCTGAACTACCAATTGAATTTTGTACGTCACAAAAATGTCACGATGAGGAAGAATTGTCTCAAGAATATTAGCATCATCCTCACGAGTTATCTCCACTGTATCCCAAAAATCATTTACATTATCATCAGCTCTATCTGAATGTTCATTTCTACCTTTCGCGTCGTCCTTCCTCACTAGAGTTATGCAAATAGGGGTCATTTGCATTTTGTTCAACACAAATAGATAATTCACTTCAACATCAAATGTAACCTTCATGGATGGAATAGAAAATGGAAAATGCTCTTTGAATTGATATCTCGGTACCATATCTATCGAGATAAATCGACGTTCAGCTTGTTTTGTATATTATAGTACAGTTCCTCGTACGATGTACTCTCTGTTATGTGTTGGAATATCATCTTGTATGTCATTCGTCCGTTTCCATGTCCATCGATTATTTTCATCCAATTCAAAATTACCAAAGTAACAAATCGTGAGTACAATCATCATATCTGCATGATAAAATAGAATTTTTAAATATTCATTAAAATTCGGCTCACAGCGACAATTAAAAGCAAAAAAATATATATAACAACCAGATATAGCCGGCCATTAACAGCATGTAGTTTTCGGCTAACCGTGGCTGTTAACAAAACCATGTTTTATAATTGTTTTATACATTTAAGGGCATTTTTGTCTTTTGAACTCAAATAGAACAATGTGGAAATATGCAATAAAGAAAAAGTCAAAGTGGAAATTTGGGCCTTTGACTTGGCCTTTTTTAAAAGTATCAAAGAAATGAGGAAATTGCATTGCGAGACCCTCAGATTTTACTAATACAACTATCACACCCTCTCCTTTTAATCAAGTTATCGTCCCTATCTTATACTCTTTTACAAACACACATTTTTCATCTAATATTGGCACAAATATTGTCGCCTATCACCAATCATCCATAAAGAAGCATTTATTCTATATTTATTTATTTAATAAAAGATTTTTGTAAATATCGAAAAAATATATTAAAAAAAGAGAAGAAAGAATAAATATTTTGTTAGTCCAATCAGCAATGAAAGTGTTATCAAACACTACTAATGTCATTGTCATCAGAAATTGGAAACGAGTCTCATGTTGATCACTAATGGAATTTTTGGACCTTGTTTGATTCTCATTTTTTTCAAAAAATATTTTTTCTCATTCTTTTCAACCACACATTCTTTTCAACCACACATTCTTTAATAAAATAATATAACACGCAATCCAAAAACTTTACCTTCATTTATAACAACACATTATCTATTAAGAATTTGTTGGTGTTATATCTGAAGTTAATATAATGATTGATAGCAAGGATTGGTGGGTGGATACCGGTGCAACAAGGCACATCTGTGGAAACAAAAATATGTTTGACACCTACACTCCTAACAATGGCGAAGAAAAGATGTTTATGGACAATGCATCTATTGTAAATGTCGCTAGAAAAGGAAAAGTGGTTCTGAAATTAGCTTCTGGAAAAGAACTTACTTTTATGGATGTACTACATGTTCCTACTATTACTAAAAAAACCTTATTTCTGGTCCCGTTTTAAGCAAGAAGGGATTTAAACTTGTATTTGAATCTGACAAATTTGTTCTTACTAAGGGGGGGGGGGGAACATTTGTAGGAAATGACTACTTAGCTAAATGGCTCTTTAAACTCAATGTACTTGAAAATAATGTTATTAATAATATAAATAAGGCTTCCAACTACTTGATTGAAACTTATATACTATGGCATGCTAGACTAGGACACGTTAGTTTTAAATCTTTACATAGAATGGTTAATCTTGGTTTGTTGCCTAATTGTACTATGGATAACATGCATAAATGTGAAATGTGTTTTGAGTCAAAATTTGCTAGTAAGTCATATAAATTTGTTGTTACTAGATCAAACGAATTATTGGGATTAATTCATACAGATTTGGGTGATTTAAAATCAACACCAACTCGTGGAGGAAAGAATTATTATATTACTTTTATAGATGATAGTAGCAAATATTGTTATGTATACTTGTTGCACACTAAAGATGAAGCTTTGAATATGTTTAAGACATATAAAGTAGAAGTGAAAAATCAGTTAAATAAAAAGATCAAAATACTGCGTTCAAATAGAGGAGGAGAATATGAATCGAATGTCTTCGCAGAATTTTGTACTTCTCATGGAATAGTACATCAAACGACAGCTCCTTACACTCCTCAATAAAACGGGGTGGCGAACGTAAAAATAGAACATTGAAGAACATGGTGAATTTCATGCTTAATAGTTCTGGTTTACCACCTAATATGTGGGGTGAAGCTATACTAACTGCAAATACTATTTTAAATCGAATCCCACCAAAGAAAAGTGATCAGTCTCCATATGAAAAATGGAACAAAAAAATACCAAGTTACAAAATCATGAAAGTGTGGGGTTGCTTAGCAAAGGTTCAAGTTCCTTTACCTAAGAGGGTAAAATTTGGTCCGAAAACTATTGATTGTGCATTTATTGGATATGCCAATAATAGTGCAGCTTATCGATTTCTAGTTATTAAATCTAAAATTTTGGAAATTCAACCAAATACCATTATTGAGTCTAATGAGGCTGAATGGTTCGAGCATATTTTCCAATATAAAGAAAGACTCGATCAAAATAAAAGAAACATACATGATTTAAGTCATGAAATTGATGATGTTCCATCATCTGGTGTTCGAGAAAAGGACTTTGAGATAAATAGAGATACGCCATTTCTCCAAAGGGAAGAAATAGAACCTAGAAGGGGAAAAAGAATTAAAGTTGCAAAAGACTTTGGACATGATTTCTATACCTTTCTTACTGAAGCTGAGCCACAAACATATAAAGATGCTATAACTTCATCTGAATTGATGTATTGGGAAGAAGCAATAAATAGTGAAGTTGAATCCATTTTACAAAATAATACGTGGGAATTGGTAGACTTATCATCGAAATAATACGCAAAACTGTAATTCCGCCATAGAAGCCAGGCAAATGCAACTTCGGGAGAAACCACTGGAACGCCACGATCTATGACTAGGGAAAACTACAGATCTCCGTGATCTGTGTACTGGCGAAATGACAGATCCGCACGCAGAAGCCCCAACACTACAATTGTGCGAAGCGGTTGTCAGAGTTTGAATGGGTTGCCAGAGAGAGAAGGGAGAGAAATGAAGAGGGAAAAGATGAAGAGAAATGAAGACAGAGAAGGGAGAGAAATGAAATAAAATTAGGGTTTTGGTGGGTATATTATTTAATTATTAATTCAATACCTGAATTATGATTAAGAAATCTCTACACCTGATTTTTGCACTTTGAAGTTTAAACATCTAGATTTATATAATTTTCCCTTTAAAAAATTAAAAAAAATTGGCCCAACTGAAGTCGTCTTCTCCCTTCTTCCCCGTCTTCACTTCACGGTATGTCTGGTCTTGCGGCTGGTAGTTCCCACTGTGCACGTAAATTTCGACGAATCCAACACGCATGGTCGTGCCTCATCGCCGGCTGCTAGATCTATCACTACTCCCAATTATTGAAGTAATATTTAGTTCATCGTATTCATATCATATCGTTCCAAATGAGGAGTTTCTTTTATAATTTGATTTAAACTCTAAGGAGGGTGATCATAGAGTTGGCAATGAGCCGAGCCGAGCCGAGCCGGCTCGGCTCGGCTCGTTGCCCCACGAGCTCGGCTCGTTGCCCTACGAGCCGAGCTCGTGGCTCGTTACAAAACGAGCCGAGCAAAAGCTCGGCTCGTTGCTCGTGGGCGAGCTCGGCTCGGCCCATGAGCTCGTCTATCACGAGCCACGAGCCGAGCGGCTCGACTCGGCTCGTGAGATTTGATTTTTTTTTTTGTAACTGTCCTTATATGAAGCAAAAAAAAAAAAATTTGGACGAGCCGCTCGTCTAAAACGGGCCGAGCCGGCCTGCTCGGCTCGTGCTCGGGCTCGTTTTATGACGAGCCCGAGCGGCTCGTGGATCGCTACAGTACGAGCCGACGAACTACTCAGCTCGATTGCCACCACTAGGTGATCACTAATGATATTGTAGGTAATTTTATCTAAATGATTGACACATCTTCGATTGTAATATCATTGATGATCATCGACATTGTTTTCATTAATAATCATTTGCTAAATTATCATTATTCTCGAAAAGTTTTATCAGAACTAAATATTATTTCAAAACATTATGTTAGTAATTTAATAACTAATCTACAACACATAAAAAGTGTAGATAGATGGCTAACGTTGTTAAGTGAGCATAGCCGAGCTACTCAACTCGCTCACCGTTTCAATTGACACGGTTCAATTAACCATCACACCATTTTTTTAATATTATTCTCCACATCCTTTCCCCACATTTCGATTACGAAGAGATTCAAATGGCTTCATCAACATCAAAATATCTGTCAATAACGTCTTCCACTTCATCTACTGTGTATTGAAAGAATCAAATAATTAACTTGGTTAAATAGACTTCTATTTATATATTTTTTAGCATATCACTTCCTCTCTTTATTAGTTTTATTTCATGCATTTGCAGAAACCATATCAACAAACTAGTAAGTATATGATTAAGGACTTTTTGTTAGGTAAAGGATCGGTAATACCCCATCAAAGAGGTCATTTACTTACGAGGTTGTACCCAATAGTCAATTAATTCGTTCATTAGGAGGTCCTGAACAAAAAGTATACCCAATAGTCAATTAATTCATTCATTGGGAGGTTCTGGACAAAAAGTGTATTGGTTCTGAAATCTTCTCCATCTTGTTGGAAGTGTTCTCTTCGAATTTCTTTGTAGGCACGTTAAATTTAATGAAGCTCGACTGAAGGCGGGTGGTTAAATAGCCCGACCTACCGGGTAGAAGATGGTTCCCATGAAGGGTAGTGATCATTTGCTTCATCAAATTTTTAATGTTTTTTGAAAAAGAAAAAAAAAAAACAATTGTAATTTGTCAGTTGAGCTGCCTGAAAATAAAATTACATTTACAAGAGAATGCTTTAAAAAAAACAAAAAAAAAGAAGAAGAGAGAAATCAATTTGTACAGAAAAAAAAAATCCATAAAAATGCAACAGAATAGAGACAACGGTCGGTCCCATCGTGTATTTAAAAAGAAAAAAAATGTGCCGACCCCACCATTAAGTGAGTATTCCGTTGTATTAACGTGAAATTTTTTCCTTACGTGCAACACTTCTTAGAGGGGGGGCAAAAAAAAAAAAAAACTTTATACTCTTTAGCATGTGTTTTGGAAGGTGTTCAATGTGCAACTTCAAGGTGTGATAAAACTAATATTCAATAATAATTCTCTCTATAAAAATAACAAAAATAAAATTTAACCCCAGAGACAAGGGACAATTTTGAAAACATGAACATGGATGGCGGAGCAGCCGGCGATTCCAGCGCCACCTCCGCCGTTTCACAGCTAACCCACACCATGTGGCAGCGGTACCAATATTTCTTGGACAAATCAACGCCGCTAGTGATGTACCGTTGGATCTTCCTGTTGGTGATTGCATTCATCTACGCCGTGCGTATGTACGTTGTTCAGGGGTACTACATCGTCACGTACGGGCTGGGAATCTACATCCTCCAGCTGCTGATTGCGTTCCTTTCGCCCCAGATAGACCCCGAGATCCAAGAGGTGACCGATGGGCCCGCCCTTCCGACCCGAGGCTCCGACGAGTTCCGGCCCTTCGTCCGTCGCCTCCCTGAGTTCAAGTTCTGGTGAGATTCTTAATTCCTTGATCTCTTAATTCCTATAACATAGATTGAAGGGTGAAAGTAAGCTCCTAATGGATTTTGCTAAAAAATATTTTTTTAGTATATTTTGATAAAAGTTATGAAATGTGTGGTTGAAAAATTGATAAAAATTGTGGCTCTCATGAAATGTACGGTTCAAAATGAGTTTGGGGGAAAACGAGTTTAAAAAATAGTGCCAAACAGGGGCTTAAAATGCAGCGAGATCTGGTTTTACTATAAGAAATTGGTCATAGACCAAGTCTAGACGAACCGATGTCGAGGCGAATGAATGTTCAAGCGCCTTGAGGGACAAGGTGTTAATTAGGGAGTTGAGGGGAAAAACCAGTTGCATTGATTGGCCAAGATGATGTATGGCCTAAATATGTCAGTGAGAAACTAGTTACTTCGTTGGTTGTTTGGCGGCTTAGACTTTGATCGGGATAGGGTTTATTAGCATGTGTGTATTTCGGATGAATATGGGATCTTAAAAAATGATTGCTATTTTAAATGGCCAATATTCATATTTAATAGTTCTAATTTGCAGTATTGGAGTATTATTTTTGTAATTCGGTAGGTTGAATGTCCAATATTGGAATTTTATTTGTGTGATTTGTTATGGTTGGAGTTTTTCTGGTGTGACTAAAAATGGGTGACTTCGGGTGTTCTGGAACTTCACCATGAAGTCAATTTTGATATTTTTTTAATTGAGAAGGCATTTGGTGCATATAAATGTAGTTGAGAGCCGTCTCTTGCTATTTTAAATGTTGTTTAGTATATGTTCTTACGTTTTATGCGGCTGAATTTATTGTAGGATATTGATAGTGAAGGATAAAAGTTAACTTGTAAAGGGATCTTTCGTGTAACGATTGTGTGTGTGTCGGTTGGGGGGGGGGGGGGTGGGGTTCAATTCATTATTAGCTAATATGATACCATGAGTTATTAGCTGTACTTTGAGGATCAAATCGATTTACGAGACTATTTATTTTGAGGTGATTGGAGGAATGAAGTTGAAGGTATTAGGGAAACTGTCAAACAGTAGTAGAGCTAGGACTTGTTAATTGGGGGGCCCAACAATAGTCGACGGTGATACGATTGACAGTAAACAATAAAGCTATTGGAATTGAAAATAAATAAAAATGTATAGATATGATGTGTCAAGTATATCTTGCCAACTTTACTCGTCTAAAAATTAGCTCGTGCATCTCACGATGAAATTATGTAAAAAGAGCGAAATATACAATGGAACTTAAGGATGAGGTTTGAAAAGTTTGATTTTAAAGGTTGGAACGAATTTGTCTACAGGTCCTAAATGTTGGGGACTGATTGCACAATATTTTCCAAGTAAAGAAGGAAAAGTAAGATTGTGGTTGGGAGGATTTGAAACCTTATTTCTTGGATAAAAACTTTTACCATTTGGCCCTGTTTGATTGGGATCTATTTTCCATGAAAAATGGAAATTAAATTCCATTTCCACATTTTTGCATGTTTGATGGACTAAATTTTTCATGGAATTGGGTTTCCACATTTTCTTGATTTTTGAGGAAAAGCTTTTCTAGGCAACTTTTTTTTTTTTGGCAATGGAAACAAATTATATCCCCAATTATAACAAAAATTTTCCTTTTAATGGACAATTTTCATGGAAAACAAAGTTAAACGAATACCAAAAGATCCAAAATTTAAATACTTTCCAGTGAAAAATTATACCATTCAAATACAATTAATTGACAATTCCCACTAAAACAAGTTTTAGGCAATTCAATTCTCTGAAATTCATTTTTTTTCCACCCAATTCCATTCTTTCAATCAATTGGACCCTTAGATGAGTCTTTTCTTTATATATATTTTTTTCAAATTTAATAGAAAAAATCAAAAACTAAAATCTAACAAAACTTTGGGGGTCCAATATCCCCTTGGCTCTGCCCCTGAGGACAGATAAATAAGGATTCCATTATACCATGTGGATCTTTTCCTGTTATATTTTCTTCTACTCACTTAGAGTTAGTGACAACTGCACGATTTAACTTATGAATCATATAAAGGGTGTGTTTTGAGCCCCATTTTTTGAAAGAATGGTTTTGTAATAGTGATTTTTTTTTTGGGAAAAAGTTTTAGATTTACGTGTAAAATTATTTTATTAGAAGAATGTATAATTGAAAATGAGTTTGAAAAAAATGAGATTTTATATAATTGGGCCCAAACAGGGGCAAATTATATATGATGCCTAAGAAATGGAGCTAAGAAGGATCAAAAGTGAGTTATTGTAAGATTTCTTGATCCATCCCTTATATTCAAAGTTTATAGCATGTTTGGCTAAATTTAAAACCTTTTCTGAGAAGCATCACTGTTAATTCTTCTCAAAAAAAGTTGCTTATAAGCACCCTTTAAACTTAGCCAAACATGCTCTGGTAGTCATTTCATAAATCAAAGCAAGTCAATAGTCCACGCGCCTCAAGATATCCATTAAATCATGCAAACAGGAAGTGCATGACTAACCATTTATACTTTGATTGGTTTATTCTCAACTACATATGTATAAATTATATCCCATCCCTAGTCCAGATGAGCCTAGTAAACCATACAAAAGGTGGAATTTTGATTGACCACGTGTCTCGAGGTGTGGCCTAATCATAAAGATAGGTGAAAATGCAAGGATTCCTCTCTATAGGATAGTAGTATACATGTAATGTAACGCCTCAAGCTCTAGGGACTCGTGGCATTATTAAGATCTTAAATTTGCAAAATTCTACCTAGATTGTTCATAAAAACGTGAAAATTAACTTGGACTAGAAGCATTAAGGCTTCAGAGAATCCGTTGCAAAACTAAAGAATTTTTTTTTTTTTTTTGGAAAATTTGGATTTTCAGCTTGTACAGTCTTCTAAAAAAAATCTTTTTGGGAACTAAATGAAATCCAAAATTTAAACTGTATGCATCTTACACAGCGAAGAATTACATGTTAAAATTTCGTATGCAAATTCAATCGATAGATGGGTCAAAATTGTTTTCAAAACCGGATCTATGTGTTCTCGGGTACATTCTGGCAGCCCTCGGGAAAACATCCATAACTTGAGTTTTACGAAATAAAAATTCATGATTCCAAATCCGGGAGATAGATAATTCATATGGCTACCTTCTCCAACTGGAATCACCTCAAAATTTCAAGTATTTTGATCGAGGTGAATTTTTAAACTTAGGGACAGAAACTAAAAATATTTAAACACTGGAGTTGCAACTCAAATGATCTAAATAACCACAATAAAAATATCCTATCCACCATGAAACAATTTTCATCAAACAATTCAGTCTTCAAACTTTCAAGAAATACTAACTTCAAATATTTCAAAATTTAAACAATTAATCGAACAAAACATGACTTAAGTGATGTCTTTTGGAATTCTCATCAAAGCACCACCGCTCTCATGCACATTGCCATTGATCGCCTTAATTTGAAATTGTTATGGGGTTGAGTTTACATAGAATCACTCAATAGACTCGTACACACGTTAAATCCAAACGTATCATACTTTAAG
The DNA here is from genome assembly GCA_019097785.1 of Fraxinus excelsior. NCBI lineage: Eukaryota > Viridiplantae > Streptophyta > Magnoliopsida > Lamiales > Oleaceae > Fraxinus > Fraxinus excelsior. The sequence continues at coordinate 18,199,261 of CM032623.1, read as the reverse complement.
CATATATTCATGTCATTTAAAATTTTAATAAGCATATCGATGATCAAGTGACATACTAACATTTGGTGCACTACTACGCCACCAATTTCACATTTTTGGTGCACTACTATGCTACCAATTCATATTTAAACCCCATAAGGAGCCACACATAACATATAATCACATCTATACATGCTAAAATATCACATGAATTGAAATAAAACACGGTTTGAGTCCGTCTCCTTTGAAATATGTCTTAGGGTTTGAGCACCGTGTGCGTGGACTTCAAAAGTACCAAATCTAGAAATTTTGTGCAATGCCTTTATTTTTCTTTCCTCTCCTCTTCTCAAATATATTTCTTCCCCCTTTTCTTTCACTTATAGCGTAGCATGTGCTTGTGTTTGGTTACAATCAAGTCCTAATGGATGAAATTCCTTCTTGATTTAGATGAATTTCAATTCAACTAGGAGTTCTAGAATCTGGAATTAAATCAGTCACTAACCTCCCTAAATTTCTAGTAATTAGGACTTTCACGTTTGAGGTCTCTTGAAAATGTGATTAAAGCTTATCAAAAAAATAAGATAAGCTAAAATTTTATAACTACTTCGACTTGATTCCTATATGTCCTAATGAATTTTTTCTTGAGGTCTTTATCCACGAAATAATTTGAACTTCGATTAGAGCCCAATATTGGAATACTAATGCTCACAATTACAATAGTTGAATATTAATCTCTTGATATCGAATATTCCATAGAAATTAGAAGTGTTAACTGAATAACGACTTATGTAACTACTAACTCTAATGCAATTTGATGATAAAATATAGCTTAAACCTTAAGTATAATTTGTCGCAAAATAACTTTTCATGCGTAAAACATAATTAAGGCTAGACTAAGTGAACATACTTAATTACATGACCAACTTGAAGCACATAAATTGGAGAAAACTTGTACCAACACAAATTTCTTCCTTACAAGAATTTGGGAAAAAACTATTGCTTTTAAAATATGAAATATTTTGATCGCAATATGTAATTATTATTTGCATGTGTTTTTCTGCCCCCTTTGGGGTTCTGGTTAGCTATTTTGATAATGTGTTACAAGTTGGACTCTTAAGATCGAAATAACTCACAGATCATACTTATTTAAGGTGATTGAATGGAGTAGAACAGTATGAGGAAAAGAAACACGAATAAATAAAGATTTTAGTAAGTTCCTAAGCTATTTCAATTTCACTATGAAGCTCTTTTACTGTTATATAGCCTTAACTAACGCGATAGTCATTGACAACTGCGTGATTTGAAAACTAACTAATTAACCATATAATTTATAGATGATGCCTAAGCAATTGCTAAAAAGCTATGATGCTCGGATTCGGGTATGGGTATTGGGTACGGATACGTATCTAAGTGTCAGATCTTTTATTTTCTAAAATGTTAGATATGTGGACATTGCTAAAAAAGTTCAAGTTTCAGACACGGGTACGTTGATACATCTTTCAAATTTCAATTTTTTTACTAATCCAGTATGTCATTTTGAATAGAACAAAATTAATTATTTACAATGAAGGAAATATGTATTTAATAAGGAGTTAAGATGAATAAAATAGAATTTTGCGATTTAGTTTTCAATTATGAGAATTATTAAATGTTATATAAAATAGAAAATGAGGAATTTGATTGTAATTTGGATTTAGTGGATCACTAAGTAGCATTATATGAAACCCAATTTCATTTTATACAAACAAAATCCTAAACCATTGATACAGAGAGAGAATGGAGAGAAAGAAGAAGGTAAAACCAGCGCCGCCGCCTTTCTCCACCCTCTCGGCGACGATGCTAGGTTTATAGAGACCAAAAGTGGGAAAGAAGAAAAGGAAAAGAAAAAAAAAAAAAAAAAAGCAAAAACAACGAAATGTCCGGTTGAAAATTGGACGATGCGACACACATCCCATACCCATACCAATGTCGTGTCCGACACGGGTACTCCAACTATTTCGAAGAGTCTGAGCATCAGAGCTAAAAAGTAGTTTGTAAGATTCTTGATCCATCCTTGATGATATTTGAAGGTTAATTGTCCAATAAATCACACAGCAAACCAGTAGTCCATGTGCCACAAGATATGGGCTATGGCATTCAGACAGGTGCATGAACAACAAATCTGTTTTGAGCAGTCATCGGTTTATAATCAACTGTATATGTATAAGTTTATATCCTAGACCTGGTCTAGGTGATCCTAGTGAACCATACAATGGGTAGAATGCCGACCAATCATATGTGATAATAGATATATCTCAAGGCATGCTTAATCCAAAACTAGGTGAAAACTCTACAATTCTCTCTGTAGGGTAAGAGTATATGCCTCAATATTATGTTTATATGGGCAGTCTATAAGTTCTGGTTAACTATACTTACTTTTGAGGAAATTTGGGAAACAAAGTAGAAAAGTTCGAGGGGAAAAAGACAAAAAAATTAAGGATTTCATTATGTTCCCAGGTCGTTGTACTATAAGGCTCTTTTGCTGCGTTCTCCATTCATTGGCAACTGCCCTATTTACAATTCCAGACCTGGTCTGTTGATAAGTGATAAGATTGTGATTACAGATAGAAAAATTACATAGTGGTGCAAGTTGAGGAGATAAGATCATGCAATATCCACTTGATCTTGTTTAAAGCTGCTTTACAGAGTGAACATGTTCCACCACATCATTATTGTGTTGGCTCACACAAACCATTAGCTTGCAGTGCTTCTTGTGCATATGATTTCGATGAGAAAAATAAAGTGAGTGTTACTGGATGTTGTATCCTGTGATTTTCCTAATCTCCACCTCCTCGATCTTTTAAGACTTGAAATTCCAGACAGCATAATGTCACATGGAAACAAGTAGACATTCATACTTGTCACCTTTCCATAAATAACATGATGGTTTGGTTTTGTCGAGTCTGGTATTACATAGCTTATGTGATTCCTCAAAATACTCTGTTATCTTGAAAGTGCAATCTTGAGAATTACAGTTTTTCATAGATTTAGAGGAGCTTTAGTTTTCTATTCATTTGAAAAATGAGTTTTTTCTCCATGTTCCTATTCATATCTTGGGAGTTTTGGCTTCACATACCATCTCCATTTCCCTGTGGAATTGGGCAGTGTCAATCTACCTGGAGATAGTCATCATTTAGCAGTTGCTACTGACACAAAGTGCTAAATGTTCAATGTTGATGTCACTGTTACCCTGCGAAGTTATACCAATGCTGAGTAAGACATACTGAGTTTGTTGTTGTCTATCAGTGTGACACTATTTTTGGATCATCTGTTGTAGTTGATACCTTTTTGATGTAGAATCAAAAGAATTATAGCAGAGGAGAAATACAGAATTAGAATTGCAGGAAGAAAATAGTAGTAGAAGAGACGGAGAAGAAGCCGTGAAGAAGCAAGAGGAAGAAGAAGGGAGAAGAAAAGGGGAGAAAACGGGCTGCAAACCACTCTTTAATTCATCATATTCACCAACTGTCTAAATTACAATGAAAAATACAATAAATAGTAAAAAACCTAACGGGTTTGGGCTAACCCACCACTACAAACCCAATAACAGAAAATGTAAAGGATAAAGCCTAATAACAATAAAATTAAGTCTCGATTGACAAAGCCCAATAACAACAACAATAATAAAAATAAATTTCGATGTCTCGATGATGTCCGCATCTCTTTTATCATGGGAAATGACCTTGTCCAAGAGTCCTATCTTTATGTCGACAATTTCTCGCCGTGGAAATTCTCCAACTTCAACATTTTCCTTTTTCTTATAACTTTCATATATATTAGTATCTTTCCTGCTGTTGGAATTTATTAGCCAGTTTCTTTTGTTTTAGTCCTATATAATTCTGATCTTTGACCACGAAATGGATGGATGCTTCTAATGACAGGCATTCTCTCACAAAGGGCTTGTGCTTTGCTTTTGTACTGACGTTTTTCAGTGCATTTGACGTGCCTGTGTTCTGGCCAATTCTATTGTTCTATTGGTTTGTGCTATTCATTTCAACAATGAAGAGGCAGATAATGCATATGATCAAATATAAATATGTTCCCTTCACTTTTGGGAAGCAGGTATGTTAAGTGTATGTATTATTAAATTTAATATTTTATTTCATATCGTGATACCACTTTCAATGATAAAAGCATTTCCCTCTGTATTCAGCGTTACTCTGGGAAGAAAGCAACTCCAATTGATGACTCAAGCACGGTCAGGCCTTAAGGTTTCAGGCAGGTCTTGGATTTAATGCTGAAGACATGTTTATGTTTAGGGCCAAAAATTAATTTTAGAGAGGTTCCATGCTCCTAACATTCCATTTCTGGGCATAAGCAATTTATTGTACAGTTCATCAGTGATTTTTTAATACTCTTTACTTTGGAAAAGCCAGCCAATACCCTTTTTTCTTTATTGAGTGGTAATATAGTTCAATGCTGTACCTATATCAGAGTAATGCGATAGATAAATCCTGTTCAGTTCTAGCTCCTTGAAAATGCTGACATATAATGTTTCTCAGCACTACTTGTAGACATTCATGCAATTTGAGATTTTTATGATACATGATATTACAATTTCTTGACACCTTAAAAAGGAAATTCCAGGTGAATTCGTTCTGTTGCTAGAAATCTGATAGCACAGCCTCTTTCCCAGCTTTGGTATTTTTTTTTGGGGGAAAAAGGCGTTTCAGGGTTAATGTTGCCAGTTTATTTGTCGTGCACTGTTGGAACCTTGATGCTCCATTCCCCTGGCGATCAAATTCTTGGTGGGAATAATCAACCTTCATATTGTTTTAATAACGTTACATGCTCTTTTTAATGGTTTTTTATGGGTTGTGCCGCCTAGGATAGGTGGATCTCGTAATTGTTATGTTTCATTTTGATAGGTGCACCCGGCATGGTATTCCATGACTAAATAATATATCGGTGTGGTGATATGAGTCGAGTGTTACTACTAGTGTGTGTTTGTTAAAGTATATGTGGCTAAGGAGGATTGATTATGCAAGATCTCTCCGATGGAAAGTACGACCGAGGTCTAAGAAGTTCTGAGTTTTGAGGAGAACCCATAAATGACTTGCAGCTTCAGAATTTAGGAAGAGGAGAGTGGACACCGGTGGGATGACTTTAACATAAAAGTATATCTATCGTTCACCTTTTGGAAATGAAGGCAAGAGTTTGCCCATCCAGGAGTAGCCGTATGAGACGAAAATCTCACAGGCGTCCATGTACCATGAACCAGCAGAAGATTAGGCAGTGTGAAGCAGCACCTATAGGAGTTTGTTATTGAAATGCTATCTATCCTAAAAGATAAGGAAATGTAGGACAAGTTATAATTGGAGGGGCTGGAATTGATGTCCCTATAGAGAGATGCCCTTCTGCCCTAAAATTTGTGGTTGTCAAGTCTCAGTACTAGTCTCCACTGTGGGGTTCACATTATTATCACCTCGAGTTTTCATTTTTCAACAGTGGACACTCCAGAGAGCATCTATGGTTAAGTTTGAAAATATTGCTTATAATTAAATTTAGTTCCGCACGGGTTGGGACGAGCCTTTTACGTACTGGGCTACCAGGTAGTGGCCGAGTGGCACATTTTGTGACTTCTAGTTGAACATTATTCTTTTTCCCCAAGTCCGTGATGAATGAACGAACCAACACATTTTGACACCCTCAGTTGAACAATATGATACATGATTGTATCTAAGAGGTGGATGGGGTTCTCTTGAGCAAGTCCTTGTCGAATGCTCTGTCACTCACTCATTGATTGATTGATTGATTGAGGACCACCATTTATGAATCTCGTGGGATTGATTTCACTTTTCTAATGCAAATTTTTTTTATTTTTTTTTAAGGTTTATAAGTTGTACCGTTTTGGTTATGGATAATATCACTTTACCAAAAAGATTTTGATAGATGCAATGACAGTAGTTAAGGTAACAACAGATGATTGGATAGAGAAACTGATCGTGTTTTAACTTTTAAGTAGTCAAATGATAGGGTGTTAAGTGACATTATGTCAACATTTCTGTCATTCTATCTGGTACTTTAACGTGATTGGTTGATTATCATTCCGAGCGGGATTACCTGTCCATCACGGTGGCTGTAGGCCTAGAGCTGGAGTCTATATTGTCCTCATTGTGTCGTGCACAGTGAATTTATATGGAAGAATAATTGAAGGGAAAGATTAAAGAGCAATGGGTCGAACTAGAATCAAATTAGTGGAAAATAAAATTTGTAGAGAAATAGTAAAAAATAAGTTTGCCATGTAACCGGATCAATTATGGTCCAATATATATCTTTTGGTCGAATCAGTTAGTTTGGTAACATTGGCATGGAAGGGTAAATCTTCTTCTCTAATCAATTTTTTTATAATCTAAACTTTTTTATAGTTAAAACTCTCTTTTGTTTAGTTACGAATTTTGGCAGAAAATATGAATGTCTAATAGTAATTGAAATATTTGATCTAAGAAATTAATTTATGTAGTGAGGAAAGAAAAGAGGAACATAAAAAGAATACAGCCCATTCAGAGCCTCAGAACGTTCAAACTAAGAATCTTGTTTTATGAGTGAAAAAGAAAATTGCAGAGCTTGAAAAGATTGATTGGGACTTGTCTTCGCAAGTTACAAATTGGTTTTATCACTTGACTCTTTCACTCACAACTATTGATAGAAATCGAAAGTTTGTTTTTATGAGGGCATTTAATGTATAAGTTAATGAACGAACACAAGCATGATTCTACAGAATACCACTAGATACACACAATGCCGGGGGTTCATTTTTTATTCCGATAGACCCCACACATGTGAGTGGGTATAAAACATCTGTAAAAAAAAAAATTATGTACATATGGTTTTTTCCTAAGTTAATATCAAATCATTAATATAAACATTTTATAATCAATCATGTAAAATGTGTCTTTGTGAATATTTAATTAAAATAATTAAGTCGAGTTTTTATAACATGTGAAAAAGCATGAATCAATTTTTAGAGGGAAATGCTATTATTCAATGACCATGATTTGAAACATTATGAATGTCAAACTTAATGTACAAAATAAATGTACATGTAGCATCGTTGTTTAGAAAATGGGCACCTGTAAGGTGCCTATGGACATTTCCCTAGGAAAAATCCCCTAAAGATTTGAATTCAAGCATGTTTTCACGAAAGTCACATGATGATTTAGAGTCAGTTTGAGTCCTTATTTTTTTTTTGACAAAAATGCTTTTTAGAATAGTGATTTAACAGAGAATGCGTGATTAAAAAATAAGGAAAAGTTTTGAGTTTATATGTAATATTATTTTATTGAAAAACATGTGATTGAAAATAAGAGAGAAATATATTTTGTAAATGATGAGACCAAACAAAGGCTCAATCAGAATAAGAAATTAATTTTGTTAATATAATTATAATTTAGAATTTGAGTCTAACTTACTAATCGAATAATAAATCGGCCATCCTCGCGCATGAGCTTTACCATGGCATTTATCTTTGGCTTGCTCTTTTTCTATTAATAATTTCGATAGAATAGAAACCACAGAAGTAACTTTTTTATATTCTCTCAACTTGTTCTCTCTGTTTTTCTCTCTCTAAACAATGGAAAGTGGACTTCCAATGCTAAACTGTCTTTTGCCGCAAACACTCAGAAGCCTATGTACATTTTCAGATTCTTCTTCTAATTCTTCTAAATGGGTATATGCAGTCTTTTGGAGGATTCTGCCCAGAAATTATCCTCCACCCAAGTAAGCAAGACTAATACATACTAACTGTATGTTTAACCAAGCTTAAAAAGTCACTTATAAGTGAATAAGCAAGTTTAAAACTGAACAATTCTTTTTGCTCATATGAAGTTGAAAATAAGCAAATTACTAAGCCGTAACCTTACTGTGAAAATACGTTACATTTAGCTTTGCTCTGTTGCAGGTGGGATCATACCGGAGGTACACTTGATCGTGCTAAAGGAAACAAAAGGAACTGGTAATGAATGAACTTCGTATATTATATATGAGAAGTTTTGACACGTTCAGGACAGTAATGAGAAGGAAAAATAAGATAATTTTTATCTAATCCTATCGACTACTGCGTCCTGAACATGAGTTTCATCTCCCATTTTGATATGCTTTGAGAAGTATTATCAAATGTTAGTTGGTAATTTGGTTCAGGATTCTAGTTTGGGAAGATGGATTTTGTGATTTTCAAGAATGTGAAAGAGCTGGAAGTGGATACAGAAAGGGAAGGTTTGGAGCTGATATCTTTTTCAAAATGTCACATGAGGTCTACAGTTATGGAGAAGGGTAACTTTTTTTTTGCTTGTTTGATTATTGCATTTCTTTAGGTGAATTGGTAAAAAAGAATTAATCCATTAGAGAGTCGACAAGTTAACTTCTTTAAATTCTATCTTCAATAGTTCGAGTGCAAGCCGAATTGGGTATATCCACAATTTTTATAAAGTGGGTATTTTTATGTGTTTTTTGCAGATTGGTGGGTAAAGTTGCAGCAGATAACAGTCATAAATGGGCGTTTGGAGATAGCCTCAGCGAAAATGATCCTAATTTCATTTCCTCTTATAATGTCTCAATTGATCCTGTAAGCAAAATCAAAACTCTTGTAAGAATATTCTTACAGCCCAAAATCTTCTGGTCTCATTTTCTTAAGAGTTCTTCTGTACATACTTGCAGCAACCAAGAACGTGGGAGGTTCAATTCAATTCAGGCATTCAGGTCAGAAAATTTTCAGTGTGGATGTTCTTTTCTTGTTCTGTTACATCACTCAATTGAGTATGAAGTCTTCATCTTTGGCAGACTATTGCAGTTGTGTCTGTCAGAGAAGGGATAATTCAGCTGGGCTCATTTGACAAGGTACTTTACTTCAATTTTGCTACTTTTCGCCCTGTACGAGTTTCAGCTGCAGTGTTGGCAGCATTGCATTAGCTGCCAACATCGCAATTGTTTGCCCCTGTCCAATGATAGAATACTATAGCTGCCAACATTGCAGTTTTTGGCCCCTATCCAATGATAAAATGCCTTGTACAATATCCCTGTACATGTAGCAAAGTTCGCTTTACTTTATCCATGTCAATTATCTTGTATAGATTTTTACCCAGCATCAAGTCATAACCCAAGCCTTCTACTAGCATACAACTATAGGGAGACTAAGCCCAATATCTCTGATACTTTGTTGTTGGGTTTTTTAGGTTGCTGAAGATCTTAGCCTAGTAATAAGCATACAGAGGAAATTCAGCTATCTCTTGAGCATACCGGGCATATACACGATACAAAGACCGTGTTTACCAGTCCAACCCCCATATGACTATAAGCCGACCAACAATCTTATCGAAATGAACGAAACAGAATATGGAAAAGAGAACAAACTTCAGATGATCGGATCAAAAAGACATACTTGCGAGGAAATTACAAATCGTCGTTCCCCAATCAAGTCCATCAACTTAGGGTACAACAGCCCGCAAAATGGCATGGCTGCAGAACTACCCTTGTTCTCTAATATCCCTACTCTTTTGCCTTCAATGTCATGGCAGCAGCAATTGATGAATACATGCCACAACATAAAGGTTGATGAATGTGCAGGATTTACTGCCATTCAAATGATCAAGTTGGAGCCATCTCAAGAAGAGAATCAAAATCCCTCAAACTATAGACTAGAATTTGAAAATCAAGAAGTGGCGGCATTAGGATTTGGACATTCTAGAGAAGCAGAGAATGTATCGAATCTCAATTAATTGGAGATAATGGTTGCTATCAAGGTTGATAGCTATGTGATTTGTAGTATGCTTTTGTTGGTTGGTAGCTTGACCATGTAAAGTAATTATTAATAGTAAATCTTACTTAAATAATAATAACGATTCCTACATTTTATTGATACAAGTTACACATCAATCAACACATTCAAGTAAATATTACTAATTTTACAACTCGGTAATCGACTCTATCAGCAGAGAAGAGGGGCAAACTCTATTGTCATTCTCTCGAGAACCCAATTCAAGCAGGACCCCTTCTAACTAGTTCAAATAGTATAGTGTCACCCCAGACATCTAATAACTATAAATAATAAAACATCTTACTAGCTAATTCTAGTACCCTTAAATCACACAAACAATAGAAAAACAGTGACTGAGACATTCGGTGGACAAAAATGCAGGAAATTGATAAGGCAGACCACACAACTCTTGAATGGTATGTATATTTGTGTGGGCATTGTATAAATGGAAATTCGATTCAATTACAATATGTTAGATGTGTTAGACTGAACGATATTGAGCAGATTAATAAAGATTTTAAATTCTTATCTATTTTATTGTATGCTAGTCTTCAATACTACATAATAAACTTGTCATAGGGATATGTTTGGTATGCAGTAATAAATGTAAAGAAATTATCTTTGACGAATCCTTTTCGCATGCATAATTGGTTCTTCAACTATTTCTTGAGTTATAGAAGGGAGATAATTATTCTTAGAATGAGTTTCTTAAGCAATCAGATAAGAGTTTATTTATTAGTTTACATTTTCATCATATTCATTTTTCTCATCAAAAGTCACACCTGTACAATTTTTATTAACCAGTTTGTTTCCCTCCTCATTTGTAGAAGAAATCCAACCATTAGTGGACCCCAATCCAGCCGCAACATTTGACTTGCTCCCCACATATTTTCAATGGCAACGGTCACATTTTTTCTACTTTTACATAGAAAATGGGACAATGCAACTAAAGTTTAATTAGGGCTTGTGTTTATTATAAAAACATGTTGAACTAAGCTTATTTATTCAAATTTAGTTTTCGTTTCAAATAGTTACAATTTTTCTTGCACTCTTTTACATATAATAGTCATGGATCGCTACTTATATAGTGTTTTTCTTGAAAATTCATATACTCGTTAAGAGTCACGATTATAATCGAGAAAATAATTGCATGCTAATCTTGGAAAGCGAATTAAAAAAAAAAAAAAGGAATGGGAGAGGAAGATAATAGAGTTGGGATTAAGTTAAAGAACACGACATTGATTATCTGTTCTTTGGACAAAATGGATGGTCCCTAATCTTAACCTTGATATTTTCTTGGACAGTGCTACCTAAATCCACCAAAATGAGTTGCAATAAAGATTATGGAAAGTTGAAAGTGGTCCCTTTCATTATTAGACGTGATATGTCTCAATACTTCCCTTTTTTCTATGTTTCCATTTCTTCTATATGGTCCTAAGCAGTTAACTTGTCTCCTGCTGATGAATCATACGTATTTATTTAGATAGATAAAGTTTATTATTTGTCTAGTAGGTATAAGTTTTCAATTTATTATTAGAGCAATGGTCCTTACTGTTGGGAGGAGATCAAACCATTAGCTCACAAGACGACAACATATATTGTGCAAAACCGAAACTATACAACCAAAAATTATGAACAATAGATAAAACACATAAGGCTGAAAATGAACAACAGAAAACTGAAATAAAATGAAAGAAACCGTAGCTTTATTTGGTGACCGAAACCCACAGGTTTCACTTCTCAAATAGGTGCTTCAATCTCAATAACAACCACTGTACAACTCGAATCAAAACCCCAATAATAAAGATACAAAAGGATGGCACTCAGTCTTAGCCGATTATTACACAAAATAGGAACTCTCTTCACTTTACACAGTTCACACAAGAACCGAATCTTCAAACAATGAAATCACACAAGATTTACAAGCTATTGACAGAAAAACAGAAATCAAATGAGAAGATTTGATTTCAACAAAGAAGAGAAGAAACTCGAAGGAAACGGCGCAGCAGAGAGAAGAGAGTCACAGAAGAATCTCGAAGCCAAGAAGAAAAGTCGAGAGTCTCAAACCCTAGGACCCCTTTTAAGTGAGTCACTCAACAGTTGCCAATCCAACGGAGTTGGAGGTGACAAGTGGTGACATCACATGCGTCCAAATAATAGGTAAAGAGCAAAACACGATTTTCAACTTGCAAGACCAATGCGCTTTTCTATTCCACTAAGTAAACCGATAGATAGTGGGATGGGATTCAATATCCAGCTGGGCCAACTAATTTTAGCCCAATGGCCATTTGCATCATTGTGCCATTATTTTCCTTTCATACTCCACTTTGGTACAATGATTCAAACACATCAGTGGTTATTCAAACATCACAGATATCATCAGCACAAATAGCAGCATCCACATATCAGCAATGTGCAATATTTAGCAAGGTTAAGCTTCCAGGAATTTGTTTAAATGGAGTACTTTAGTACCTACATTAGTAGGATTGTAATTAGTAGATATCTTTTCAAGTTTCACAACACCTTGTGAAATAATATCTCTAATAAAATGAAATCTAACATCAACATGATTTGATCTATTATGTAAAACAGGATTTCTACTTAAATGAATTGCAGATTGACTATCAGAATAAAGAACAACTTCTTTAATAAAACCAAATTCATTAAGTAACCCTTTTAATAAATTCCTTCTTTGATTGCATCGGTAGCTGCAATGTATTCAGTCTCAGTTGAAGACAAAGCCACAATCTTTTGAAGTTGCGATTTCCAGCTTATGCATGAATTACACAAAGTATACATGTATGAATAAGTAGATTTTCGATTATCTCTATCACCTGCATAATCAGAATCAGTAAACCCTTTTAAAATAACACCTTCAGCTTGTTTTCTAAACTAAATCCCTAAGTTTGAGGTCTCCTTAATGTACCTAAGAAGCCACTTCATGGCTTCCCAATGTGCTTCACCTGGATTTGACATATATCTACTTAAAACACTTATAGAATATGCCAAATCTGGTCTAAAACACACCATGAGATACATTACAGACCCAACTGCATTAGGATAAGGCACATTTGCCATTCTTTCATACTCTTCTTTAGTTTTAGGACACAAATCATTTGATAGTTTAAAATGATTGATTAGCCAAGGGGACACTAACACTCTTGGATTCAGCCATAGAAAACTTACTAAGTAATTATAGGATTTTTGGCTAAGACTTAGTGTGCCTTCTCTTCTATCTCTCTTAACTTCCATACTTAAAATCTTTCTAATTGGACCTAAGTCCTTCATTTCAAATTCTGATTTTAGTTTGTCTTTAATTTCCTCAATCTCTTTTATGTCATGACTTGCTAATATCATGTCATCCATATAAAGGAGTAGGTAAAGTGAATTAGCTCCACCTTGACCCTTACAATAAAGACAAGTATCGAAGTTACTCCTCTTAAACCCAAGTCCAAGAACAAAATTGTCAAATTTTTTATACCTCGTCTTAGAGCTTGTTTTAAGCTATATAGGGATTTCTTAAGAATGCATACTAAGTCAGCTTTTTTATTCACTTCAAATCCTCTAGGTTGTTTCATGTAAATGGTTTCATCTAAATCTCTATTTAGAAAAACAGTTTTTATATCTAATTGGTCCAACTCCCAATTAAATTGAGTAGCCAAAGCAAGAATGACACGAACTGTAGTAAAGTTTACTACGGGTGAAATTTTTTTATTGAAATCAACCCCTTCTTTTTGAGTAAAACATTTTGCTACCAAACGGGTTTTGTATCTTACGTCATTCTCACTTTGTTCACCCCTTTTTATTTTAAAAATTCATTTACAATCCACAACCCTCTTACCCTTCGGTCTTTTTACCAAAATCCATGTCTTATTTTTGTTGAAGGACTCCATCTCATCTTGCATGGGTGCAAGCCATTGTTTGGAATCTTTGCTACTCAAAGCTTCCTCATAGGATTTAGGTTCTTCTTCAATCATATCATAATAGGACAGCAAGGAAACATCATTTTCAAACCTAGCAGGAGGTCTAATGGTCCTTCTTTTCCTATCCCTAACAAGTTGGTAATCAGCAAGGGACTGTCCAGACTCTAAATCAGCCTCTATAACCTCAATAGGTTCAATTTCAGCTTCATGTTCTTCAACATTTTGAGGGGCAGATTGGTGAGAATCCTCCCCAAATTGCTCCACCTCAATCTCAACCCTTTTACCCACATTTTCATATTGTTCAGGGGTCTCTAAAAGGTCTGCAGGTACTGTCCAGACTTAAAACAGGGCAAGTCATCCTCATTAAATACCACATTTCTACTTATAATGACCTTATAGCCTTTAAGCTCTCTCACCCATAGTCTATAGCCTTTAACCCCTTCTCCATAGCCCAAAAACACACACTTAAGGGCTCTAGGTTCCAATTTACCTTCAGTTTGGTGTGCAAAGGCTGCACACGCAAAGGCTGCACACCCAAAAACCCTCAAGTTACTAAAGTCAACTGGTTTTCCTCTCCATTTTTCTTCAGGGATCTTAAAGTCTATAGCACTAGAAGGGCATCTATTAATCAGATAACTAGCAGTTTTAACTGCTTCACCCCAAAAAATTTTAGGCAGGCTAGAGTACAACAACATGCATCTCACTTTATCAAGAATAGTACGATTCATTCTTTCAGCCAAACCATTTTGTTGTGGTGTGTGTGTGACTGTTCTATGCCTTAACATACCAGATAATTTGCACATTTCATCAAACTCATAATTGCAAAATTCCAAACCATTATTAGTCCTCAAAACTTTAATTTTCTTATCAGTTTGGTTCTCAATTAAAAGTTTCTATTCTTTAAAAAAATTAAATATGTCAGATTTTGATATTAACAAAAATGTCCAATTTTTTCTTGAAAAATCATCAATGACAAGTAAATAATATTTAAAACTAGAATGTGTACTCACAGTTGCTGGCCCCCACAGATCAGCATGCAAATATTCAAGTATGGAGACAGATTTATGCATTCCAGGTAGGAAAGGTAATCTATTATGCTTTCCTAAGATGCAATAGTCACAAAAACTCAATTTTTCAACATTATCTTTACCAAAAACACCCTGTTTTTTTCAAAATCTATAAACCTTTATCACTAATATGGCCCAATCTTTTGTGCCATATTTGTGATTTATCATTTGGGACTGAGATTACTGCTGAAGTGGACTCCAAAAAATTTTCAGTTTGTAAAATGTAAAGTCCATATTTCTTGGGAGCTTCAACAATCGGCTGAGAGCTCCTCAAGATTTTAATGTAACCCTTATTGATCACAATGTCAAAGTTAAGGTCATCTAACACACCTAAGGAAATCAGATTTCTTTTCAAATCAGGAACATATCTAGCATTTTCAAGAATCAACTTCTTATTCCCTTTTAAGTTTAAAGTGATAGTTCCAACACCTTTTACTTGACATGCCATGTGATTACCCATTAAAACCTTACCACCAATTACATTTTCAAAATCAGTAAAGAAATCCTTATTAGGACACATATGGTAGGTGCAACCGGAGTCAAGAATCCACTCTTGACAAGGTGGACAGCTAACAGCCACATAAACTTCATCAACATTTGAGTCATTATAAGCCAAGGCAGCCCCACCATCATTTTTAGACTTATTTTTAGAGTCAAATAATCTTTTAGGACACTCTTTAATAAAATGACCTTCTTCAAGGCAACAAAAACATTTTTTTCCTTTGGTGTTCATTTTATTTTTGTTCTTAAAGTTGCCATTTTTCTTATGTCCAGATTTCTTATTGAAATTATCATTTTTAGGATTAAACTTGGACTTCATCATCAAATTAACACCACTAACAGATTCCCTCTTATCAGATTTTAACTCTAACTCTTTTGTTCTTAAAGCATTAACAATCACATCAATAGTTAGAGTGTCCCTCTCATATTCAATTGCATTTTTAACATCTTTATATTTGTCACCAATTGAATTCAATAAAACCACAGCCAACTGTCCATCTGAGAGTTTCTTGTCACAGTTGGTTAGGTCACGGGTTAATCTGTTGAATCTATCAATATTAGCATCAAGGTCAAGAGATGGATCAAGTTTAAAACCAAAAAACTGTTTTAGGAGATAAACTTGATTTGGCACATAGCTTTATTCAAATAAGTTTTCTCCATTTTTTTCCACAATTCAGCAGTAGTCTTAGTCTCACCAATTTCTCTAATCACATTGTCAGATAAATGCAAGAAAACAGTACTCCATGCAGTTTCATCTTGTTCAGTTACTTTACTAGATTCAAGATCAGTAGGTCATGACTCATCAATGGCTTTAGCACATTTTTGTTGAAGTAAAAGAGCTCTCATTTTTTGGCGCTGGAGACTAAAGTCTCCTTTGCCATTAAAAACTTCCATTTCAAATTTTGCCATTTTGAATGAAAAGAATGTATGCAGATCAATCAGACACCAATCAATGAGTTGCAATGTAGATCAGTTAAATAAATGTCACCACACAAGAGACACTACAGAGTATCCAGATTGCAAGTTCAGAGATCAAAACTTATACACAAAACTCTATCAAGCTTTTACAATACTGCAATATGATTTTCAGAATTCAAGATTATCAAAAATCTCGACTTTTATCCAAATAACCCTCAGATTCCAGACAACTCATGGTTTCTGGACAAAGGAATTACAAGAAGTCTATGATTCAGGTTTTTTTTTTTTTAAAGGAAAATCACAAGACTGAATAAACTACATGAAGCATAAAACCCAAACAAGGCAGTAGTGTCAATGTAATCCAGTCAAGGCAAACGTCTCAACAAGATAGTATCCAAATAGGGCAATGTCCAACCAAATAAGGCAGTATTAAAACCACACTAGGCAGAAACCAGTAAGACAGAACACTCAACACTATATAGTTAACTTGATAGAATCGTGATAACAAAAACTGTAAAGATCTCACCAAAAAACCCTTTAATTAGGGTTTCAGGAAATCACGCAATCCAACTCAAGAAAAAATCTCAGTGTCAAGATCGAACAACCAACGCATCAAGAACTCCCTCTAGACGCTCTGATACCACTGTTGGGAGGAGATCAAACCATTAGCTCACAAGACAACAACATATATTGTGCAAAACAGAAACTATACAACCGAAAATTATGAACAATAGATAAAACACATAAAGCTGAAAATGAACAACAGAAAACTGAAATAAAATGAAAAAAACAGTAGCTTTATTTGGTGACCGAAACCCACATGTTTCACTTCTCAAATAGGTGCTTCAATCTCAATAACAACCACTGTACAACTCGAATCAAAACCCCAATAATAAAGATACAAAAGGATGGCACTCAGTCTTAGCCGATTATTACACTAAATAGGAACTCTCTTCACTTTACACAGTTCACACAAGAACCGAACCCTCAAACAATGAAATCACACAAGATTTACAAGCTATTGACAGAAAAACAGAAATCAAATGAGAAGATTTGATTTCAACAGAGAAGAGAAGAAACTCGAAGGAAACGGCGTAGCAGAGAGGAGAGTCACAGAAGAATCTCGAAGCCAAGAAGAAAAGTCGAGAGTCTCAAACCCTAGGACCCCTTTTAAGTGAGTCACTCAACAGTCGTCAATCCAACGGAGTTGGAGGCGACACGTGGTGACATCACAGGCGTCCATATAATAGGTAAAGAGCAAAACACGGTTTTCAGCTTGCAAGACCAACACGTCTAATTCTTATCTTCAACCTTTCATTTGTTAACATATCATGTTCTTGATGGTGGTTTTGTCAAATATTCATTTTTGTGTTTTCAAATAAAGAAAAAAAAAACTTTGTCTTACTTCGACATTTATTTTTTAAAAAATATGATGGACTAATAAGTAGCTTTACGCTTTCCCAACAAACTTTTTGGATAAAATCATTATCATAGACGAGATGTATTAATTAAGAGAAAGTTGGCGATGAGAATGTGTCGAAAAAAGTTAGGACAAATGTTACCAGTGTGTGGATGTCGAGTTTCAAGTTTTACGAGTCTAGACGAGGCTTAGACGTAAATTTTTGTTTCTTATTTTTAATATTATTTAATTTTTTAATAATTTTAGAAATAATTTAATTATTAAAATAATACATAGTAAACATCTAAAATTATAAAATATTATATTTACTCAATAATTTTTACAATTAGTCAATTATACAATTTTAAAGTTTTCAAGTGCAAAAATTAAACTATTTTTCATAGTTTCAACTATCAACTAAAAAAGTTTTATTTAATAGATATATAGAAACTTCATACATACTTTTGAAGTTTCCAACAAAATGATAAACTTCAAAATCATAATTATAATATAGACAATATTATAGCTTAAATCTTATTTAACTCTTTCTTGGATTCCAATTTAATGTAGTTAATGTATCATCTTCTATCTTCCATCAAATTCGAATTTCCTACTTGAACCTGTTGAGGAAGGCAAATTGAATTTGGTAGTCAAACTTCATTGTTTTCTAATTTTCCTTTATGGCTTAATATCACAAAACGTCCTTATGTTTGACACTTATTATGGAAAATGTTCCTACGTTTCTTTTTTTTTTTTACATTTTTGTCCTTATTTCAACGTTTTATTGCGAAAAACATCATTTTCACAACAAAATGTCCCTACATTTGACACTTGTGGAAAACATCCCTACGTTTCATTTTTTTTTTTTTTTTTTTTTGCATTTTTGTCCTTATTTCAACGTTTTAATATGAAAAACATCCATGTCACCTTTTTTTTTAACGTAAAATGACCCATATACCCTTCTATTTAAATAAAATATTAATAAAGCACGCTCTCACCACCAAGGCGTGGCATTTCACCCGTGCCACACACACGCTTAGACATATTTTTAGAACACTGAATGTTACTATACACCAAAATTAAAGACCTTAATCTCCTTTAAAATGTGGTGTGTATATAACTATCCCATTTCTATTGAATCATAGTAGAGATTAGTGGAATTACCCTAATGCGTGACTAATTTTGATTCTGAATTTTTGACTGAACTGCTGCATCTTCCAATCTATTCCTGGATCTTCTTGATTCAAATCCTCAAGTCTTCTTTGGTATTTATCCAAATTACTAAGAATTTATTTCAATTTTTTGTTTTGATGGTCCGTTTTAAAAACACGTTGGTTTTTTATTTTGAAAAAGTATTTCTTGAAAATGAAATTTGGTTATTCAATAAAAATAGAATAATTTCATATTAATATATTATCATGCAATATGTAAATTTGAAAGTTAATGAATTTTACAATATTTTTTCTTGTCACAAAAGTAAATTAATAATAAATAATAAATATAGTGCAAAATATAGGAAATAAAATTAAAAATTAATGATGTGGACAAGGAATATTTTTATCTGTATTCACTTAATTATATATATTTTTTTTTGAATTTTTATGTAAATAATCATTAAGAGCTTGAGCTTTTTTTATTCTTTATTTTTTATTTTTTTCAGAATTCTTATTTTTTATTTTTTGAATTTTATTTTTATAAGATTTTATAATTTTATTTTTTAAAAAAAATTAAAAAATTTATTTGTTAGAATTTTATATTTTTACTTTTTAAATTTAAATTTTAAAAATTTTATTTATACGCTTGTTTTTTTTTTTTTTGTTTTTCATATTTTGAGTGTTTCACTTAAAATGATCAAAACGCTCAAAGTACCTTTTAAATTTTATGTTATCTATAACCTTGTTTTCAAAAATGCATTTTTAAAAATATTAGACCAAACGCGTTTTAAGTGTTTTGCAAAACTGAAACTGAAAACAACTTGAAAATAACAAACCAAATATACCACAACTGTTTGCTTTGTAGGTACATAGAACAAATGAAGCTAAGCAACTGGTAAACTCTAGCACCATTGGCATGGCTGAAATGACAGCAAGGTAGGTAGATCGCGTTGGCTTTATGCTCACCGTCTGAACCTTTTGGCCAAGGTGAGCAAGAGATAAAGCTCAATATTAGATAGCCAATGGCTATTGATGTCGTGTTTATGAAATGCGACTTATCACAAAAGTTTTACTTCATGAGATGTTGACATGCAGCTGTTTAGACGATTGGCGATAATCTTCTGGAGCCTTCCCTTAAGTGGGGTGTACCCTTATGCATCCGGTTAGTTTATCAGCCTTTGGTTCTTCTTCTTCTTCATTCTCTCTTTCTAACAATAGAGTTTGGATTTATTGAGTGAAAATTTTGTAAAGGAAAGGCTTCTATGACGTTTGATGAACGGTAACTTATACTATATTGAGAAAATTCAGTAAAGATTGATGTCTTCGATCTGTTGTTTAGTCTCTATAACAAACACGGTTTCATTGCTTGTTTTGAAGTTTTTTCCTAATACTAGAGCAATATCACTTAATGGATGCTCAATGGGTGAATATGCTTTTGACTGAACATCCAGACCCTTTATGCTAAACAAAAAAAATCATTTTGTTCTTTTACTTTGTTTAGTATTTTCTTTTTTCTTGTACGTTGATTGAGCTGATTTTGGACCAATTCTTCAATACACTAGTCTTTGAGTACTACATAATAAGCTTGCTCATAAATGTAACTAGGCCACTAAATAATAATATTAAAGAGTTTTTATTATTAAATATGGTCTAATATATTTATTGTTTGTTATGTAAGATGCAATGAATTAAAGTGAAATTGCAAGAAATGAACGAAAATTGATGAAAAATATGAATTTCAAAGTTTGGGGACCAAAGTGCAAGAAAAATTGTGTTGCCTTGCGCACACTTGAGGCCAAAATTTCGCAACCCGATGCTGATTTCACTTGTCCATGTGGGGCAAGCAGATATACCATGCGTGCGCATTGGATTATTCTAATCAGACGGGGTCAACTCTCCTTTCGTGATACAAACTATTTTGGAATCCAATCTAGGGGAATTTTTTGACCAAATTTTAACACCTATATATACAGAAGAAGAGCTAAACATTAAGGGGGATCTTTCTCTAACTTCTCATATCACAAAATCTATCAAGAAAAATGGGCTAATTCACCATCTTTTAGAAGAGAAGATCAAAGCTGGCAAGGAACTGAAGGTAAATTACATAAAGAAAGTGAAGAACCAAGGCTTGTAAATGAAGATCAAGAACAACAAATTTCTTCCACATTTTTCTTGTATTCACATAAATTCTGGATGATGTCTTTTCATTATTCTTCTTGTAATAACATTAGAAATATGTTATGCTAAATTTGCTTCGTGTTGGGATAAAATCAACCTTATTATTATTTATTTTTAATTTAAAGACCAATTGGTTTAGTTTATTTGTGTTCTTAATTGATCTTGTATGCTTTGTTGCATTATTTAATTGTTTAATGATTAATTAGATAATTAGTTACTTGATATAGTTGCAAGCGGTTCATAATAAGTTAGAAATTAACAATATTAACATGCGGACAATATATGTTAGAGATAACATGTATGGCATATTCAATTACCTAGATAATCGTGTAATTAAATGTGTTACGTTTATATGAATTTGGAATAAAAATATGATCAGACCATACTTAGAATATGTTTAACTTACTTTGAAAGAGATATTTAAATAAAATTGGATTATCAATTTTATAAATCACACTAAATTACATAGGTCAAGAATTGAAAATAAGATAATATTTCACATATTAGTAAAAATCATCTTTAGATAATTAGTAGAATAATATAGATAAACAAACAAATTATCGGTTTTTTGACATTACATTTGAGTTTGTTAACGAATTAATACAATTCAATTTAAAATTTATTCTTTATGGACGATACTCTTCACTAACTACAATAATACTTGTTAACGATTATGTAAGCTTGCGAGTTTCACACAAACACTTGCCTTAGAAGTATATTTGATATGCAGTACTAAATGTTACAAAAATGTCTTCGATAAACCCCTTTCGCACGTATACTTGATTCTTTGACTATTTCTAGATGATAATGAAACACATAACATCATTGGTTTGGAAGCTGGATATTGATCTATTGCCTACTTGTTGCCCACTCAAGGGCAGACCTATGAAGGGAGGAGTGGGTGCCGTTGCCCACACTAGATTTTCAAATTCAGCTGTTTTAAATTCAAATTTTCAGATTTTTTTTTTCTTTCCCAATTTATTTGAAATAACTTTTTATATAACTGTGTCTTGCCCACATTGAACCATAATCTTAGGTCCGTCCCTATGCCCACTTGACCTTTTTAAACCATTTAGGGGAGCACCAAAGATTATAATAAATGTTGGTTAAGCTTAGAATGTGCTTATATAATTATTATTATTGTTTTTAGAAATATACAGGACCCTTTTGATATATGTTATAATTTTCTTGATAATGCACCGTGTATAGTTTGATTTATACTTGTCCAAATTCACGATTACAGTTGAGAACATAATTGTATGTTAATATTGGAAAGCGAATAAAAATGAAACCACGACAAAGATAAAGAGTTGGGATCGTGTTGAAGAACACGACACGGGTGTTATCTTCTATTTGGACAAAATGGATGGTCTCTAACCTTAACCTTTTTGATATTTTCTTGGACAGTGCTAACATTATTCCACCAAAATGAGTTGCAATAAGGGTTATGAAAAGTTGGAAGTGGTCTCTTTCAACATAAGATGTGATATGTCTCTTCTTCTTTTCTTTGTTTCTATTTAATTATGCTGATCAATATGGTCCTAAGGAATAAATTTGCTTCCTAATAATGTGTCATACATATTTATTGTTAGGACTCTGACAAGAATTATGTATGTTGATACCACTTGTTAGGAATACAAGAAACAAGATTATATGACATAATACGAAGTAACAATCACAAAACAAGAATAATTGGCAGAGAAATGAAAAATTTATTAATATATAGAAAGAATATAAAATATTGTGTTTCTAACTTGATTCTAACTCATGCATAGTCATGTGAAAATCATACATTCCATGGAATATATAGGACGCAAAAGAATATATTATGGTTGGAAAGAGAATCAAATCTGCGTCAAAACAAGTAAACAAAATTTCTTCGGATATATACACCGCTCGAGTGGTAGTGTCGCGCCATGTGAACGATGCTCGAGCAATAAGCGAGCGGTATGCCCCAGGTGCTGAGTTTTGGACCAAATTAATTCTAAACGTCCAATTTCTACCCAAAAATTTCTCATACCTCATTAACACATTTTTCAACCAATCCATGAACATCCAACGAAATTTGAGTCACAAAATAACAAATCCCCACCTTAACCCAAATTTCACTGTAACGAATAAAACTTCAAAATTTCTTCACTTGAAGACAAATTCAACTATAAGAAATAAACCAATGATTTTTCAACAAAACTCTCCAACCAAAAATTATACTCCTCCACAAAGTCGAACAAGGATAAATGAATCCAAGCATTGCTCAACAAAATTATTTTGGATTCCCAAAATTTGCTCGAGTTATCAACACGAGAATGACATCACAAAATAAATCTACAATCACCAAACAAGGTAAAACCACTCCCTGAAACAGAATCAACACCACAAATTCTTTTGTAGAACGTTTTTTTGCTAGACTCAACACTTTCAACCACATTTAAAGCATACACAACTAAATCAACTTTCCCAAACCTATGTAAAAGGCCTAATATTTATTTTGGGTCTGTCTCTAACAATTGAATACAATGACACCGTTGTTGATGCTGCTAACAGTAGCAAAGCAACATTATACATAACCTTGAAACTCGACTGGGACGTATTCTTCAAAACGGACCCCAAACCAAACTCCAACTGCATTGTACCAAACTAAATATCTACCAAAGTACTAAGCCTTTGCTAATTGATCATCAATGACTATGCACAACCTTGCAAGACTTACAATTAGGATATTCGTTACCCTTCCAACACAACACGAGTACCTTTACAAACCTGCAGAGCTCCACTTGCACTAGTAAACGTGTACACTTTTGAACCAAGAGTATTCAAGGAGATAAGATCTCTCTTCAAATTCGAAACATGTCTCACTTCATCAAGTGTTCTAATCTTTCCATCCGACATTTTAAGTCCGACCTTCCAATACCAGTTACCTTATAGGGTGCATTGTTTCCCATAACTACAACATATTTCGAAACTTCTTTATATGTTAAAAATAAATCCCTATAGGGACACATATGAAAAGTGTAAGATGTATCAAGAATTCAATACTCTTCAAATTTGGAATCGTCGTCAGAAATAATCAAAAGTTCTCCATCATTCAAATATTTCTCTTCAACATTAGATATATGAGTTTTAGAATCTTGACAAGAATTGTGTATGTTGATATTACGTGTTAGGAATAGAATAAACAAGATTATATGGCACAGCATGAAGTAACAATCACGGTACAAAAACAATTGGCACATGAATGAGAAATTTATTAATATGGAGAAAAAATACAAAATATTGTGCTTCTAACTCGTTTCTAACTCATACAAAGTCATGTGAAAGCCATACATTTCGTGGACTATATATAGGACCCAAAAGAATATGTTGTGGTTGGAAAGATGATCAAAAATATTGTCAAAAAAGGAAACAAAATTTTTCTAGATATATACACCATTTGAGCAACAGGCGAACAATGCGGTGCTCGAGTGTAAGAAGGCGTTAGGCGAGTGGCAGCGTTTCCAATGGTGCTCGACATTGAGTTTCGGTCCAAATTGATTCCAAACGTCCAAACTGCCCTAAAACTTCACATATCTCTTTAACACTTCTTTTAACCAATTCACAAACATCCAACAAAATTTAGGTCATAAAATAGCATTTATATAGATGGATATTTTTAAGATTATGTCTTGGGAAATTTAATGTATGTTCTAAATCTCTCAATTTTTGATCCACCATGCAATGTGTTATATAGATAGCGTTACAAATGGAAAACTCTTATGTCCAATGCTCACCAATAAATAGAAATGGGCATTATCCATTCTCTCTCCGATATTCATGTACATAATCGTTAGATGACATAAGTTAATTCAATAAGTACGTAGGCATTTAGTTAAAAAAAAGTATGATTGATCTTGCGTAAACTTCGTGCCTTCTTTTATAGGCTTTCAGTTCCCTAAATTCCCTAGTCCACTTTCCTCATTTCCAACACCCGCTTTCCTACTCTAGGCAGGTGGTTATGGCACCAAATCTTTAAGGAATAATGTTATGTATCACTATTGGTGCTACAACACCAGTTTAAGTGGCGCTTTGTGATATGTTGAATTAATTGTTCATTTAATTGTACTTTTCATTTAATGTCACACTATTGTAATCTATATTGATGGTTTAACTTTAGTGATGCTAAATAGCATTACTTTTCTTCATGTTCTCTATTATCAAAACTTTCACCTAACTATCGCTCCATCTCTTTTGACCAAGTTTTACTAGAGAGTTTGGGGCTTACTAGTCATATGCTGGGTTTTAAGATGGTTCAAATGTTTGCCCCAAAATCTCAACATGTTGTTCGGCTCTGATTTGATGCTTAAGAAGAATGGATTGGGCTTGTGTAGTTTGGGCCATATTTTAGGTTGTCATTGTACCTTATTGTTAACTATAAAATTACAATATATAAATTGCTTTCACCTAACATGGATTTCCTCCTCCTAAATTCTCTAATTTTGACGTTCAAATAGGAACAAGAGGGAAAATAACTATTTGAAATTGAGATATTTAAATTTTCATGCCCTATTTCTCCTGGAAAAAGTATTTATAGATTTCCTTGGAGGCTTTGGGTCATTCTAGAAAATAACAGGTGGCGGTTATTTAGTGGTGGATATATAACTAATTATGTTATGCATTCATGTTTTATTCATTGGTTTAGAAGTCGTGCTTTTTATATTTACCAACATATATTTTAATAACGGCTACTGCTAGAGTATGTCTTGAACCCCCTTTTCTTTTATCAACTATGTTTCGAAAAAGTTCTTTCATTCAACCCAATTTTTTAATTAGCATACATTTTTTTTTGCAGGTTTTGTAGGGGAGCTACATTCTGACAAGCATAATGATAATAAGCATGTGCTCTCCACACATAAGAGTATAACTGTAATTACAACAAAGATCAAGTGTGTGGCTGTTTATATGTTATGTTTTAGTGCAGATCTTTTTGTTCTATTGTTAATAAATTTCCTTTTTACAAATCATTCATGTCAATCGTACTCAAGGGTGTGCAAAACCATTGGAAGTCGGAAAATCAGTGGACATGTCAATTCGCTCGTCGTTTTGATGTTTACCTGGACTACCCATGTAAAGTCAAATCCCCGTGAAGTTGAAAATGCTACATGGATGCTAACAATAAGTTCTGTATTTTTTTTTTGTGTTTCGGATTATTCTTTGGTGTGTGGTTTTAAAAATATAGTATTTCTGTTGTTTTGATTCATTCTTCAAATCATGTTATGTGCTTCCAAGACTCCAACTTTATTTTTCCTATGAGTAAGATGACTTAGCTTTAGATACACAGATGAGTTTGGCTGATGATAGTCATGAAAGTTTTCTACTTATCAGCTTCCATAAGTTTGATTGAATATTATAATTTAAAAAATTTATATCATAATTGTGAAGGAATTGGGTTATGATAGCTAATGGTATATTTTTGCTCAGGGAAGAGTGGATTAGTAGAGAAATTTAGTACGTTATTGGCTTTTATGGTTTGATGAAGTTGCTACATTCTTGGGTTTGAGTTTGATTTAAAATGGCAATAGCTAAGGATGAAGAAAAGCCCCAAAAAAAATAAAAAATAAAAAATTCTTCATGCAACACTGAGATTGTCTCTGTAAGCGCACGAAAGAGGGTCTCTGCGAACACTATCTCCGTGTGCGAATGTTGCTATGATTGTGAATTTTTTTGAAATTTTGTTTGAAGCAAAATTTTACTTTTTCTTTCTTCATTACTTTTAGTACATATAGATAAATTGCTTTTACCATATTTAGTAAACATCAACGCTATATTTTAAATTATGTTTTTCATTTTTAGAACTCAAATATAAAATTGTATGGACATTTTAAAAGAATAATATATCAAGTTAAATTGTCAAAAAATAATCTAAACTACTATATTCAACAACCCCTTTTGGAATACAAATTTGTAACTTCGTACTTGTTTCGTTACAAAACGCTTCCAATGTCCGTTCTTAAACAAAGTTTCGTAGTCTTTAAAATCTTAATAATTTTGAATTGTTGGTTAGACAAGGTTGAAAGGAAGTATGAAATAAGCTATCAATTACTATCTCACGTTCTTGTTCCATGCAAGACGCAAATAATGTTTTATCCAACAAAAGAGAGAGCTTTTCATGGTTTGCTTCTCATTTGCATAGGCCATAGGTAATATGTTTTATAAAAAAAAAATCTTCTTTGGGAAAAAGAAGAGGAAGAAACATTACACACTGGAACAAGTATATTTCTATTTTATCTATTAAATTACTATTTTTTATTCTAATTCTTTAGTTGCAATCTATTGTAGCCTCTTGGGTTTTAATGTTTGCTTTTCTTGCACATGGCGGCATTTCCAGAGTGTCCAATTATTATATCATGATCTGAGAAACAATATTTACAGCTTTGTATATATAATTTGATATCACCAGGACATTCAAAGTTTTCTTCCCAAAGCATGTATAGTTTGTAAAATTATCTTTTTGATGCTGTATTTAGGTGCTGAATTCTTCAATCCTAGCTACCCTTATCAACAAAGTTTCAGAATATTATTTATGTGCTCCTTCTTGCCAGATCTTACCACACTTAAGAGAAGTAAAAGTAATCAATCTTCTCTCATTGAAATGATTGAAAAACTAAATATTTCAAATTCCTCAACGTTTTTAACTTCTGTGTTGGGGTTTTACAGAAGGCGTCCAGTTAAACCATGGAGCGCCTCAACCTCTTGAGTCCCCAGGTGTTATATACAAGACTAATCAATGGAAAGATTATAAAATTCATCTAAATACATATCATTAGATTCTATCTGTTTACCCGACATAAATAAACCATTTGCGATAATAAATTCTAACTGTTAACTAATGGCAAAAAGTTATAAGCATAGTATTGAGAATGCTCATTGAATGAGCAATTCAATAAGAACACTCATATCAAATCGGTATTGTTAATGTGTTGGTTTTCTTTGTACAAAACATCTGTATAACTAAAATTCCTTCTCCTCTTGAAAAAATCTAAACCATCAAGAATTCTAGAATATAATCATTTCTATTTTGTAGACAATAATCAACTAACGTGCAACGCACGTTTTCCTCACTAGTAAGTAGCAAAAGTGTCTAAATTTACGTTTTTTATGTCCCGTTTGAATTGTACTTATCAATATTCACTATTATAGTCCAACAAAATAATGAGGTTGTGTGTCTTGCTTAAATGGCAATTGTCAAGATTCATAATTATAGTCAAGAGAATAATTGCGTGCTAATTTGGAACACAAACAAGAGAAAGGGTCAACTGGCGACAAAAATAGTAGAATTACTTGGACAAGATGGTCCGGTGGTCCCTAACCTTAACTTTTTGAAATTTTCTTGAACGCGAAAGTGAGTTTCAATAATAAGGGTTATGGAAAGTTGTAAGTGGCCCCTTTCATTATAAGATGTGATGTGTCTTATAATTGCCATTTCCCCCTATTTTTGATCAATATGGTCTAAGGTCAAAGCTGAAGAGTTAATGAAACCTTGTAAATTTGTACTGCCAATCTCGACTCGATCTACTTTGAGACGGGTTTACCGGCCGAAATCAAAGAGAAATCTCTGTTTGCCAAAAAACATGGACAAGTTCATGTTTATATATGAACGAGTCATCGCTATTTAATTGAAAACTACCAAGTGAATTGATGTATTTTAAATAATTGCGTTTGACCTAATTTTATAGTGATATTGTAATTTTGGGTGGCGTCGATGAACTCGTATCTCATTATAGAATCAGTATTTTCATTGCATAAGAGCCTAATGAAATATTGGAGAAGTTATAAACAAATAAAAACATAGAACTTCGTTGATGATACGTGAAATGAAGGTAAAATTGAATAACGAATAAAATAATTTAGAAATAAGAAAGTTATTCTTGAATTAACATAATAACCAAATCTTTAGAGGGATAACTATACTAATCCTCTATGAATAGACAAGTAAATACAGGATACATTTCAAATGGTATGGGAATTTTTTTCCTCAAATGCTCAATATCAAATTTAAAGGTATAGAGTGACCCAACATGATATGGGATGGGTCATGTCAGAGCTAACCCATCTAGAGAGGGAGACCTGGCGGACTTGGATCTTTAGACCTGAGCCCAGGCATTTGTTTTTTTTTTTTTTTTTTTTTTTTTTCTAATTTTTGTGTTTTTTTTCAATTTTTGGTCTTTATTTGTTTTTTTAAATCAATCAAATAATAATTAAAAACTATTCGACAAGATGATTTTAGAGGTGACAATGGATTGGGTCCAATCGATTTGACTCTTGTCAAGAACCTAGGCTCGATTTTTGACCACCCTTTAGCTTGTGGGTTTTATGGACCAAGTCGAGCCTTACACGAATCCATGACCCAGCTCATTCTTTTAAATTAATAACAAAAAAATTAAAACTCTCCTCATTTGTCGAGCTTGACCCCGACTACTTTTATGTAGATGGAGTTAAAATTACACACGAACAAAATATTACGTGTACATTTTTTTCTCAAAAGTCAGAAAAAATAATGTAATCAATATTTACAAATTATGTTGTCAGCAAAATACTAGCTAATGCTAACTGGATTTCACCTGTATCTATATTTGTAACATGGACAAGGGAAAAAGAAGTACCAGTGTTGAGTGTCTTCACAAAAATTAATGTAGCTCCATAAATAGTGTCATCATGTGATGATGAAGTTAGAGTTGTGAATTTGACTCGCTGACTCAACGGTCCATGACTCGGTCCGAGAAAATCTCGAGCCGGCCCTGCTCGCGGCTCGATTGGCACGAGCACGATCCAGCTTGTGTGACTCGATCAGCTCGTGTCACAGCCTATTTTTGATCTACGACGAACTGAACCTTAAAAAAATTAAAAGCCAGTTACATCACACTGCCTTTTGCAGACAGTTAAATTATTGCATTGGGTAGCAGAGAAAATTGACAAGAATATGGGTCCGCAAGAAATTATTTTGCAAGTCATGAATACATGCCACAAATTCTGCTAAATCCTCTCTTTTCTTCCCACTTTTCTTTCCATTAATGGAATTTACTGCGCATGCAGACTCAAGAGACCCCAAACCCCTGCACATCCCACTTTTTCTGCGTGTACTAGGCTCAAATGGAGAGACACAGATTAGGCAAACCATCATTAGTAGCAGCTAGCCTCCTTAATAATCTGCCTGCTATTAATAAATAAATTATAAAAACAAAAATCGTGAGCCAACTCTACTTGGTAAGGTCCAAGTCAAAAACTCGGATCGAGCCTAAATTTTTTAGTCGAGCAAAAGCTCAACTCGGTTCGAGCCAAAAAAAGGCCCGAATCGTTTTTACTTGAGCCGAGCCTGAGCCTCGAGTTTCGGCTCGATTTGTTGACATTTCTAGATGAAGCAACTTTGCTACAGTGGATTGTCGAACGTTCCTACTATTCTTTTCGGTGTAAGCTCATACATCTGAGAAAATCGTCTCTATATTACCAAGTGTAAGTGGAGATCCAAAAGTTAATTTATTCGACATTTTGGTTTTGATATATTTTGTACACTCTAAACTAAACTTATGGTCAATTATTGAAGCTAATGAAAATAACATAGGTAATTCCTCAAAATATTTTCTAGACTTAACATCCACCATTATTACGATATCAGAAAAAAGGAAAATATTTTGTATGTACTAAAAAAAATATAATAAAAATGGACGAGAACGAGTGATTGGTGGATAATATACACCTGAACATGCGTTTGTATATTTGTAAAAAGAATTCCAAAATTTTTTTTTCTCGTGAAATGAAATTTGCCAATCATTATTTTGTAAATCAAAATCTAGACTGTGTGGGGGTTAATCGTTGTAAGAAGCAAATGCAATTTTCATAACATCGACAAAATTGTAGCATAAGATAAGATAAATTTGAGTTCTATCTATGACTTACATCCGTCATAAATGTTCTTGCTTTTAATCCATTTTGTATACATTGTTGAAAAAAAAAATAGTGTATACAGCTGAATTTGATTTGATTTTTGAGTGGGACCCATTTGGCTATTTTGGAAGTTAAAGATTGATTTGTGTTCTCCTCCGTGAGTACATTGAAATCATATATTTACTTGCCAAAATTGATGCTCGGGTGAATGAGAAATTGAAACTCAAAGTGTGCCACTTAAAATGAGTTTATGTTGGTGGAAAAACTAAAAAGTGTGTTTGTCTCACATAGGAAGTGAATGAAAATAAAAATCACTTTAAAATAGTGTAATCATGTGTAGTATAGAGGCTCTCTCCACGTGCGCGCGCAGAGGAGCGCAAATCATGGACCGAAATGAGCTTCGGACATTGAATTTGTGTGCGGGCGCGACCGCGTACACGAATGTTGGACCGAAATTAGCAAAATTGGCCCCTTAGAAGTATCCAAGTTTTGCTACAATTTTATTTATTT